>JANKKB010009244.1:0-15260 GCA_026225775.1 Bursera palmeri
ACAGTACAAAAAAAAAAAAAAAAAAAAAACCCTGGTTTTGCCGGGAATATTTTTTGTTTGATCGGGTCTCGACATCCATCATTATAATATTTGTTTACAATGGGAGATTACACAAGTAGTGGCGATGATAACAGTTATCCTTATGGTTATGATTATGATTATGATGATAGTGGAGACGGGTTTCAAGCTATGGAGACTGATTATGCCACCAAATCTAGTGCTCCATCGAGTAAGGTATGCCTTAGCTTTTATTTTTGACGGAAACATATTTTCTTCTTTTATGGATTTTGGGGTCGAAGAAAAAATAATCTTTTATGAGGAAAGTTTTTTTTTTTTTTAAGCTAATGCGTGAAAAGTGATTCATTTTTCTGTTGAATAACGATTTGAGATAGTGGATTTTCTTATTGATGAGTGAATGCTGAAAAAAATGGGATTTTTTTTTTTTTTTGAGTTTTGAGCTATTTTATTTGCTGGGTGTTTCGTGGGGTTGTGTAGGATTTTTGAATCACTACAATCTGTCTGCGGTATAATTTATCTATTGAACCAATTTTTTGGTTCTCATTATTAAAACAGCAAATACATGTCATCAACGATTTCTTTCTTATACTCATCCAACTTTGGGTTTGCCATCAACATACTAGAGTCATTCCATTCAGACAATTCGGTTGTTCCGGGTTTTCAACTTTTGCAGTATTTTCCTTATGTTAATTTGCTTTTTTCTTATGGTTAATGTGGTTCTTAATCCTCGTGTTTTGTAGGTAATTACAAAAGAATCGCTCTTTGCTGCACAGGTAAAGTATTGCCCGTAAATATCGTTTTGCATTCTCTTGTCGATATCACTTATCTCTTATTTTTCTTCTTTAAAGAAAAAAATAAAAACTGGGTATTAAACAATGCAGAGAGAGGACTTGCTCAGAGTAATGGACTTGCTGTCACTGAAAGAGCACCACGCGAGAACCTTACTTATCCATTACCGTTGGGATGTTGAAAAGGTGTTTTCAGTGCTTGCAGAGTATGGAAAAGATAGATTATTTGCTGAAGCGGGTGTAACAATTTTGGAGCATGATGACCTTTATTCATCGAAAGATTTATGCTGCCATATTTGCTTTGATGATGTGTCTGCTGAGGAAGTTACCACCATGGACTGTGGTCACTGTTTCTGCAATAGTTGTAAGTACTTTTAGCAAGAAATTTTATTCTTTTGTGGCAGCATTTGATCCTGATACACACCATGCAAAAATTTCTTTTAACAAGGCATCAAATTAACATCACATGAAGTTTGCTAAAACATTATTAATGTTAGATGCATACCTCCTCCATCAGTTGAGTGTATTTACCAAATTACATTTAGTTCCTATTCATTATTAATTTTGTTGTATAAATTGATTTGGTAAGTAATTACGGTGGCACTGCTGGAACTGGTAGCATTTTGACATTGATTTTTGTAAATATGTTTAAAAAGATGAAAAGAGATTGAGAAAGAACTTTGAGTATGAAAGGATTAACTTTACCTGAAGGTAGATAAAGTTAACAAAGGTTTTTCTGTTGTGCATGTTTAGTTCTCAAATAAAGTCGTGTCTTTGCGGCGCCTGAAGAGAATGAAACTGAAATTCGCATTTTCTATGGTTGTGTCTAGGCTGGACCAAGTATTTTATTGTGATGATAAATGAGGGCAACAGTAGACGCATTAGGTGCATGGAACACAAGTGCAATGCTATCTGTGATGAAGCAAAAGTCAGACAATTAGTTAGTGCAGAGGATGCTGATCTTGCGGAGAAATTTGATCGTTTCCTGTTAGAATCATATATTGAGGATAACAGAAGAGTTAAATGGTGCCCTAGTGTCCCACATTGTGGAAATGCAATTCGAACTGAGGTTGATGAACTTTGTGAGGTTGAATGTGCATGTGGTTTGCAATTTTGTTTTAGTTGCTCATTTGAAGCACACTCACCTTGTTCGTGTGAAATGTGGAAACTCTGGTTCAAGAAATGCCAGGATGAATCTGAGACAGTTAATTGGATTACAGTCAACACAAAACCTTGCCCAAAATGTAAAAAGCCTGTTGAAAAGAATGGAGGGTGCAACCTCGTATCCTGTGTTTGTGGGCAATCATTTTGGTGAGAAATTCTTATCTGTTTCTCCTGCTTTTTTGTTCCTTTCTTCTGTCCATTTGTGCTGGCATGCATGTATAATCGTTGGGCATGGGGGTGGTTTATATGACTTCACAGTTAACTGGATATGCTTTTTTTTTTTAATCCAGAGTTCCTGCCTCTCTGTGATTATTAAATTAAAGATATTACTTTTAAGTTAGCAATTTTTGTCCATTAAATTGAATAGCACAGTTTTATCCTTTCATTGGCAGTATTTTTGTTCATGTCACAATTTTCAATGATATCTAGTTAAATAAGGTTTGATTACTAAAATTTCCTTGGGGAAGTCAAATTTCATGATTGCTTTCTGGTGGGAAATAAAGCTTCGATATTGATTGCATTTGGATTTCTCATGAAACTGAATCTATTCAGTGTAACTATACTGTTAGTTGATTTTTTAAAGCTTGTATATTAGAAGGAGTTTTCACTTTTTAATGACTATTTTTTGTCATCATACTCCAAGTTTAACAAGTTTTGCTGTAAAAGCCAGATTTTTTTTTCATGTTTGTTGCTTTCATAATAAATGAGTTTTGTTATTAATTTCCTTAGTAGAGTTGAGTTAATCTTTTTTTGACACAGGAGAGTATATCTGTTCCAAAGGTCCATGTTTAAATGTCATTTATGTTTGATGTGTCTGATTCTTCTCTGTCTTTGTCTACTGTGATGCATGTTTGATGTTCAACGGGCATTTTAAAAAATTATTACATTATCTTAGCTATGACATATTAGTTTCTGACAACATATTCCAATTTCTACAGTTGGCTTTGTGGTGCTGCCACTGGTCGACAGCACACTTGGACAGAAATTGTCGGTCACAGTTGTGGCCGATACAAAGAAGACCTTGAAAAGGAAGCTGAGTATGCAAAGCGGAATCTTGAGCGCTACACTCACTACCACAACCGGTACAAAGCTCATAGAGATTCTCTTAAGCTTGAATCAAAAATGAAGGAGACCATACAGGAAAAAATAAACAAACTGGAAGAAACAGAAATTTCATCTAAAGACTTCGGTTGGATAATAAGTGGACTCAATAGGCTCTTCAGATCAAGGCGGATTCTTTCCTTCTCATACCCATTTGCATTTTACATGTTTGGTGATGATCTATTCAAAGATGAAATGACGAAAGAGGAAAGAGAAATAAAGCAGAACTTGTTTGAGGACCAACAGCAGCAATTTGAGTCAAATATTGAGAGGCTCTCGTTGTGCTTGGAAGAGAAATTTGATTTATACTCCGAGCAACAAGTTAAGGATTTGAAAATGAGGATTATTGCTGTTGCTGGTACCACTGATAATCTCTGCCGAAATCTGTGAGTTAATTAAATCTTTGAATTTGCCTTTATTTATAACCACATTTATATGACGCTGGTCAAATCAGGTTAATAGGGTTTGAATCTAAGAGTTAACCATGTCCAAGGGAGTAATTTCCAAACCACCAAAAGTGATCATAACAGTATAGAGATGCGCTCGCTCTTGCAATTTATAGCAGGGATCATTTTTTACTAGGTTTAATAAGAATTTTAAACAAGTTCATTAGGAATGTTATGGAACACTATAAAATAACTGGTTATTGTGTTTTCCAGATGTGCATACACTTTATATGTGATTAAAGTGTTTATCTATTGAACATTTGCAGGCATGAATTGATCGAGACTGAGCTGTTGGGTTCGCTTAAGTTTTCAGTTCATGAAATAGCTCCATACAAGTCAAAGGGTGTGGAGAGAGCGTCAGAACTTCTTAATTACTGATTATTAAAACATGGGATGTGGGAAGAACACTAGTGTTAATGGTATGGATACTAGAGTTCTTTCAGTACAGTTTCTTTTGTCTGTTATATTATGACCTAATTATGATATGTTCCTTACAATTATCTTTCTCTGCAGGAGCATTAGCGGAACCTATCTCAACTTATAAACGTTTAGGAGAGAAAGCAGTGAGAATGGCATCGTTGATCTTGATCTATGGCTTAATATGGCCTTGGCAACATAGTTGCAAAAGATCCGTATGTCAATTTGCCTATCATCATTTTTTTTTTTTTTTTGGGGGGTGGNTGATCTTGATCTATGGCTTAATATGGCCTTGGCAACATAGTTGCAAAAGATCCGTATGTCAATTTGCCTATCATCATTATTTTTTTTTTTTTGGGGGTGGTGGGTGGGGGGGTTTCAAAATGCTGTACTTTCATCAATCATAGCTTTTCTTTTCCAAGCCTAACATAATTTTCAGTTATTTGCAGACCTTTTTGATGTACATAATCTCTTATGCTTTATACAAAGCCGAATGTGTATAATCTTATAAGAGCTCTAAATGATATTTGATGTTTATACACTTGTACGAGAAGTTGATAAAAGCCATTTTGTTGATGAAGGATTCCTGTTTTAGAATTCAGTGGCTTGGTTGGCTCTATGTTGTGTTATCAAGAAACTTTTATGGTCAAACTAAATGATAGTTGGAAACTAAAAATATTGGGGTAAATACAGACACCCCTAAGATTTTATTTAAGTAACAAACTCACCCCTGTTATTCATAAAATAACATAAAGATTCTCATTTTGATATTTTAAGTAACATTAAGGCCCCTATTTTTATGGGTTAAGACCCATGTTTTTCAATTTTGGGGGTGTTTGTGTTATTTTATTAATAATAGGGGTGAGATTATTATTTAGATCAAATTTTAGAGGTGTCTACGTATTTATCCCTAAAAATATTCGATGGTTCGGCGGTGAATTTTATTAATTGGCTACGAAGTGTTTGAAAAGCTAAAGCAGCAGTATCTGTTTAATTAAACACTGCCAAAGTCCCAAGTAATGTATTGTTTGCCAAAGCGTCGTGGCCCTCCACCCTTTCCAAAAATTCCAAAAATATTCACACGCCCCATTAGTCTCCGTTGTTTAACATCCAAGGGTCTTACGGGCATTATAGTCTATTAGTAATTCATTACTATTAAATCCAGTAAATCACAAAAATCAAAATTGATAAATTTTGAATTCTGGGTTCTGTATCAAATCTGAAATCAATATCAATACGAAATCTGAATTAATCTTTATCAATTCAAAAGCATGAGATAATCGATCTGAAATCCGAACCGAGAGTTTGAGGTGTTGGACTTGGAGTGATTAACGCTGGGTTTGGCAGTACGAAGAGATGAAATAAAATTCAAAAGTTGACAAGAATTCTTGGTAAATAAACCAAAAATGCAGAAAGAAACAGGAAGAACTGAACGCGTCCGCAACTTAAACAATTACAAAAGAAAGAGAAAGTATATTATGAGTACACACTTGCTGGAAACGAACAATTAACTTGAGGATTCGCAGTCCACATCTTTCAAATTCAAATGTGCCAAGTCGCCAGAATACCAAATCGCCAGATCATGCCCACTCAATCCTCAACATTTCACTCCTAGACACTAGGACTCACACACAGACATGTAATTTTACGAAGAAATTGAAGTGCGGAGCTTATAGAATCTGTTTTGTAAGGAAAGGGAGGTAAATGAGTATGAGAATGGTTTTTCAGTCATTTCATATCTTTCAAAATTGTAGTCCATGTTTTTCAAGGGTAAATTAGTCATTGCATATACACAAGAACGGTGACAATTTGACCGAAGGGAGAGTGTGTTTAGCAAAAAGTAGGGGGTCCCGTGTCATTACCCTTATTGTCTAATATACTGAAATGAGTAATTTAAATTTATTAGCAAAAATAAGTTCGAAAAGGATCTGCAACGCCAGTCTCTCACAAGTGAAGAAAGAGGAAAGCTTCCGCCTTAACGATTTTGTTGATAAATTAGCGGGCTAAATCTTTCTTGTACACTAACGAACTGAATGAATGCTGTAAACTCCTCTTAAAAATCCCTAATTTCCTCAATTCACATTCAATTACTGTTGTTCCTCATCAATGTCATCATCAATCTTCAACAACAGCAGCATTTCGATCTCGATCTCCGATGAAGACTCCGACGAGCTCGGTCTGAAGCGAGTCCGAGTTCGCAGGAAGCGCAAGAAACAATATTATCCTGTCAAGAGCGACTTCACTCGCCGAGCTCTTAGGTTTTTCTTGAGGAACTGGACTGTCCTCATCTTTGTTTTCGCCGCTGGATTGCTTCTCTTTGAGGCCACTAGAATTGGGAGGAAACCGAATTTGGTTGCTAATTCTGATGATGTTGAAGTAAGGAGACGTAGTTCAGTGATCAATTCAGCACCCGCCAAGTTGAATAAACCAAGTCCGGAGAAGAGATCGGAAACGAAGTTGGACCGACTTGAACCGGTAACCAGAGCTGTTCATGGTGTTAGAGAACGTAAGTGTTCTTTCTTTCAATGCCTTTTTAAGCTTTATTACACAGAAGATGAAAGATTTCTAGAATAAGAGTATGATTTTGATGTACATTTACGCTTTCTAATCAGCTCGGTTTGTATGATCTAATATGATTCAAAATGTGTAGTGACTAGGTGTTATGAGGTTGAGTTCTCTTCTCTGGTGATACTTATGTAACTGGGGAGAAGCGTGAAAAGGAGTTTTTTTTTTTTTTTTTTTTTGTGAAAAANGGGAGAAGCGTGAAAAGGAGTTTTTTTTTTTTTTTTTGGTGAAAAAGAAATAAGCTTGCTAAATTGCTGGACATTAATTCAACATTCTTTATGAATGTCGAATTGAATAAGGTACAAAAACTGTTGAATTACTGCAGGTTGGATTTTATTATAAAAAATTAGATATGGGGTATTGTTGTTCATGGTGTCTCTATTTTTTATCTTGTTGTCATCTATCATATGAAAGATGTTAAGAGCATATTCGCATATAACTCAACTTTTTGTATCTTATCAGCTTGCTTGAAGCTATTACCTTCTGAGGAAATTGAGCATCTGGATATTCCTATAAACGAAGATTTCAAAAGTCCTGTAAAGAGAGTTGTTTACTTGTCAGACAACAGTACAGTGTATGTAGTAGGAAACACTACGCTCACCGGACAGCAAAGTGAAAGCACAAGATTTAATCTATTTACAGGAAACCAAACTTTTGATCAGAGAGAGGATAGTTTCAAGGTTATGATCTGTGGTTTAAATCTGTTGATTCTGTGCTGTGGAATTATGTAATTTAAAATTTTTTGCTTCCCTATGTTCTTAGTTGTTGATATATCTAATATCCCTAAGAAATTTGTTGCATACAGGTGAAAGAAACTGCTGAGGTACATTGTGGTTTTTACAATGAAAATGGAGGTTTTAGAGTCTCAGACGAGGACAAAAATTACATGCAAAATTGTGTAGTTGTGGTGTCTACTTGTGCATTTGGGGGAGGAGATGATCTTCATCAGCCAATTGGAATGACAGGAGCATCACTCCGAAAGGTTAGCTATACGTGGAAGACTTGCCAACCAGCTTATATGCTCCACAGAATTCTCATGTTTTATGTACCATATGGATTCAGGTTTGCTATGTTGCATTTTGGGATGAAGTTACCCTTGCAGCTCAGGAATCACAGGGCAATAAAATTGGTGATGATCGGTTTATTGGGAAATGGCGCATTGTGGTCGTAAGGGAGCTTCCTTTTACAGACCAGAGGTTGAATGGTAAAATTCCAAAGGTATCACAGTTATACATGCTAATGTATCTTGGCTAATTATAGTTGTATAATGCTCTTAATGAAATTATCAACCATCATGTTATCATATGGATTTTAGAGCAACTACTTATTGGACAGTATGTTAGCATGTCTGACTGCATGTGATCATATATATAATGTGATAAATTTGCATCTGCTGTCATCAGATGTTGGCCCATCGTCTCTTCCCTCATGCAAAGTACTCTATTTGGGTGGACTCAAAGTCTCAATTCAGGAGGGATCCTTTGGGGGTGTTGGAAGCCCTTCTTTGGCGTTCAAATTCTTGGCTTGCAATTTCTGAACATGGGGGACGCAGCAGTGTATATGATGAGGCTAAGGCAGTTGTCAAGAAAAACAAAGCCACCCCAGAAGAAGTTGAGGTGCAGGTGGCTCAGTACCGCCGTGATGGCCACCCTGAGGACAAGAGATTCAATGGAAAGAAAGGTATGGTTTACTTTAATACATGTATTAATAATAACAAAGCAGATGTATATGCATAATTGAGCTTCCCTTATTTTATATTTCTTTGGCTTTGCTGGAATATGTTATCCTAAATAACCAGTTTAACCTCCATTGATTTATCTTTTTCTTTCTTCTTTCTTCTGAATTTGGAGAGTTTAGATACATCTCATCTCAAATAAGGAAGGGCAGATTTAAGTCTCCCTGTCACCAAGTTTTTACCGGCTTTTCTACCCGTTGACTTCTTTACCATCCAATGTCATTCATGATGTTACTTTTGTGTGCTTGCCTCTTTATATTTCTCAAATATTCTTTTGAAAGAGTGTAAACCCAAGTCTTGCCTACGGTCAAGGTTCCTGAAACAGATGTTTGATGAGGGATTAAACCCTGGCTTGGCTTGGGTTTACTGTCAGCTTTACCCCTTGTGTTCAACGATATTTTGTATCAAGTGTCACCACAATGATATTTTGTATTCAATGATACTTGGTTAGAGAAGTCAAAGCTGGGAAGTTTCAGACCGCTTACATGGACCTTATTTTGCTCTAGAAATATGCTTTTAGTTGTTTGTGTGGTTCATCATTTGCTGGAATGTGCAGGTCTATGCGAAGCATCTGTCATCGTGCGGGAGCATACACCCATAAGTAATCTGTTAATGTGCCTCTGGTTTAATGAGGTGGTTCGATTCACTTCTCGAGATCAGTTGAGCTTCCCATATGTTTTATGGCGGTTGAAGGTGTTTGATAACATCACCACTTTCCCGATTTGCACCCGCAAGGATCTGGTTAATTCAATGGGTCATGTTCGCAAGGCCAAGCCCTTGAAAGTTCTAACACACACCTAATTAATTTCATGTTGAAAAGAAAAATAGGCTGTATTTATTCTTAATTCATTTGTAGAGTTTTTCCGAATTTTACATATCCTTGGCATTGGCCTTGATTATTAAAATTAGATCTTGTATTGATTCTTGGACTTCAAAATCCGTTCACCTCGATAAAATAAGTCTTCCTCAAGTGAATTTCTTTTTCTGCCAAGACTTGTTATTATCGTTTTGTTTATATTGGGATTATTTTTTAATTAATTTCATTAAGCATTTGCCTCATGGAGGGTGATTATGATCGGGAGTTAGAGACGATGCCAGAAATGTAATTCTATTCATCGTTTATATAAATTTTAGTGTAAAAATTAATGTGTCATAAAATCAATCAATTGAAAATTAAAATTAAAAAAAAAAGAGAGTAGATAATAATGAAAATGCTTTACATTATAAATATAAAAAATTAATTAAAAATTTCAACAAGCATCAAAGTGAACATGTTCGATAATTTGTTTTATAGATAGCCCTGTTATTCATTTTATAGATGGTCCAAACTTATATGCTGGAAAGACAAATGTTAAGATCCTAAAATTTGTGTCATTGTCATTTATTTAAATTATTAATATATTTTAAAAATTATGTTAAATTAATTATTTTATTATATTTAATAATTTTTATAATAAAAAATTATTTTCAAGATAAATCAATAATTGAAATAAAGTATAATGAATAAATTTTAAGGCGTTTTATAAACTATATGTTAAGACTATTCTTTATTTACTAAATATTTTAAGTTTGTAATCTAAATTTTTAACTTAACATTGTATTACCAATTTAAAATAAAAATTTTGATACTAAATAATAGTTGTTTATTAATTGTAAAAAAAATTGTTTAAGTTAGTATGAAAAAAAATCTTATAACTTTGATGGTAAAAGTCATTGAGATAATAAAAGTAAAACTACCTTATAACTTTCACCAATAAACCATTAAAATAGATTTATGTAAGCTAACCTTTTATTAGATANAATTCACTATTTCAAACGCAGACAAATGTTTTTGAAAATATAAAATATAAGATATTTTATTAAAAATAAATAAAAAAAACTACTTTAAAAAGCTCTCACTATTTAAAGCGTTGTGAAATATTAAGTAAATAAGATATTCTAAATTCTATTATTTATTTATTTTACAATTTAGGACGTAAAACATACGCATGACCACATACCGCGTCAACGGCTGCTAAACTTTGACTTGGATTACATCTACTACCGTTTATTTTATAATACTTTGACTAGANATATCTATCTCTACCGCGTATTTTATAATAAGATTTTTTTATTTAATTTTTATTTTATGCATAAAACTTGCCGTAGGCTCTTCACAACTGGCCGCCAGCTCATACAAACCGCGTTAATAAAACCACCGACTTTAGGATTCCATACCGACTCTTGAATTGCATCTTAACCGTTGATTCGATAACCGCTCTACGAGAGCCGTAGATTAGATCTTGCCCTCTTCTATAAATACCACCACTGCCTTCCTCTCGCATATCTCAAGCGTAGTTGGCGCCATTTGTGGGCTGGGAAGGGGTTTTTCCCTTCGTACCCGGCACTTGGGTAACTTCATCTTTATATATTACTCTATATTCTATATAATAATTAAGTAGTTTGTAATCTGGATCATCGCGTTAGATATTATATTTTTCTTTTGAGGTTTATGGTTATTGAAATCAGCCTTGTGGATGGATTTTTTGGATGGTTAAGGAGGAGTGTATGGATTTTCTTTTTCTTTTATTTTTTTGAGGGCAGATTTTCTTTTGACCCTTTGGAATAACTGACGGCTGACTGGAATTTCTGGGGATGAACCATGTTACAGGACGGGAATTGTTACAGGAAAGTCTTTGACATTTGAAAATTTTGGATTAGTATTGTATCTGAACAAATTTTGGATTATTATTATCTGAACTTCAATACGAGATGTTGTTTACTTGATGTGAACAGAAAAATTGGGTTAAAATTATGAATAGGGTGAGCGAGGTGACACTGAATTGATGCACGGCGCTGGCAGATAAATCTGCCATGGTCGAGAAATCTTCTGATAAGTATAACGTTTTGAATTTGCATTCAGCAGTGGAAGAGAATTGTGATAAGTAACTTGTTTTGCATTGTTCTTGGCGTTTTTGGTACCATTCTTATCGTATATTGAATTTATATTCGCACGATATTGTTTCCTGTAGGGTACTAAATATTAATTCGGAAGAGGCAAATTCGATGGGTGAATGAAGAAATACAATTTTGATTTTGATGGTCTATTCTTTTCTCTGTATTCATATGGTGATAGAGAATGAATATTGAATAGTCCTGTTTCTCTTCTGTTTTCTAGCGTGGCTACTGGCTACTCTCTTGCGGTCTGCAATGGGGATTGGTATAAGGTGATGCTGGGAGGTGAATAAATAAAACTTCAATGGTGATTGGTATGAGGTGAATAGAAATTTGTGTAGTATTTTGGATTAAGTCTTATGTTCTCATCAATATTATAAATAAGGAATAAGGCTGAGCCTCGTCTCTTTTGACTTTCAGGATCCTATCAAATTGTCGAGAAACAATAGTAGAACAGATTTTTTATTTTTTTTGGTTTATTTTTTTTAAACGGTATAATTTTTAGGTTTATACATAACGTGGAGCTGATGCAGTGGAGTATGTGACAAAGGGGTAATTCCTCGAAGTTTTGCTCCACTTTTTTGTTATTATTATTATTTTTTTTGGGTTGGCGATGGGACTTTGGTTGAACTTAATTTGATAGGCCATTTCTTGTCTACTTCTGTTTACGGGATTCTGATTTGTGATTAACCAGGAGCTTGTTTCCGCAGCTAGTCTCTAAACGCCTTCTGAGATTTGTTCTGGATTTGTGGTATGTTTTGATTTGTAATACGGAGATAAATCTGTTAGAACATGTCTGGTTTTGAAATTTTCTTACCTTTTTTTGCTTGTAGCACCTTTTCCTTCTGCTCTTGTCGTCTTTCTTATTTTCCAATAAAGAGAAACTACCAGAGAAATTAGTTGGTGTTATGTTCGCGCCTAGAACATGAAATGATTTAACTGGATATGTCTCATCTTATTGTTATCCCACGTGGTTTAAACATTTCAGGTATCTCTAGTGACAGGTAGGATAAAAGTCCCTGAAACTCAGGAATTTTAACATCTCTAATAGAAGAATATTGGATTTGTTGAGACCTGATTTACTTCAACTTATTCCTATTTTGTTATTTCAGATATATATGTGAAGGATCAAAGGGGAAATCACAACACACGGACTCTCTCTTTCTCTCTGTAGTGTAACTTAAAAAATTGCTGTGCAAATGCTTCTTTATCTGATGACATTTGAAGTGAATTGTTCATTCGTGTGCTTTCAGTGATTTTTTTTAATAGGTTTGGGGCGTTATGGGGTTACAGCAATGACAAAATAGTAAAAGATTTTATCAAAGTTTTACAATCTTTGATTTCTTTAATTCTATTGGGTGATTTTACTCTGATGTTGTAATTTATTGCATTGCGAGGACATTTGGTATTTGTGCGCTACAATCTATCTTGGCGTTTAATTTCAGGGCTGTTTCTGTTTTTGTTTGCATGTTTAGGCGTTAGGAAGAGCTAAGGGGTCTTGGTGCTTTCCTCCTTTGTGGAAGTGGTTAAAACATTAGAACCATTGTCACTTGTTCTATTGTCTTATTATTTATATTCATTATTATATATATATAAATGTTTTTACTTTGTTATTTCTCACAAGAATTGAGGAACTAGTAATACTTGTCAAGAGTTTTGTTTTTCACCTCTTGCTGCTTTTTTGCTTATGGGCTTCTCTTGGTTTTATTTTAACTGTTTTTCAGTACACGGACTGAGTCTTAGCTCAAGGGAATTTTGAGGATTCCTCCAAGTTCTAATTCGATATCCACGTTTTTCAGTAGCTGCAGTGATGAGTACTTCAATTTTGACCTATTTTTCTGTCATTTAGACGTTGCTTCTATTTAAGATGTGAGCTTACTGCACTGGTTTGTTTGAGAGTTACCCTTTGGTTCGTTGGTTTCTTGTTTTTTAGAGGGTGATATTGTGCATTTTTATAAGTTTCCCCATTTCCAAGATCCAAGGGAATTACAGAGTTAACAATTTTACGGTATATGAAGTCATGTATCTACCACTTTGCTTTTTCAGGTTATGAATTCTGAAACTTAGACAATATATATATTTTTTAATTTAATTTCAAGATATTTGTTTTTAAATCTACTCTCAGTATTAATCATTTTCTTTTCATTTTGGTAACTTTTTTGAGGTCAATGGTTTTATGTATAGGGATTTCTTTCTAACAGAGGAGAGTAAGGTCTAGTTGTTCCATTTTTCTGGCATCTACAGATATTTTGTGGAATAACCAGCAATTGAATTCTGATTAGAATTTACAGGATGAAAAGCATTTAGGGTTGATTGTTTACGATGCATAATCGCGTATTCGATCAGACTTCTTTCCTAGTTTATTACAGAATTTCAAATGGATACTGTTGTAGAACACGCTCATATGCGACAAGATCAGAGCAGGAGCTGTTACAGGAAAGTCTTGCATTTGAAAATTTTGGATAATTATTATCTGAACATCAGATTACACTGTTGTTTACTTAATCTGAAACAGAGGAATTGGGTTAAATTACCACAGGGTGACTGGGTGATGATATTGAATTGTCGCAAGGAGCTGAAAATTTGCATGTTGCAGAGAAATCGTTGGATAAGTAGCATGTCTTGAATCTTCATTCAAAGAAGAGAAATTTGGTGACAAGTAACATGTTTGAATTGTCCTTAGCTTTTGTGGTGCCATTGCTATCGGATTTAAATTTATTATTGGCATGAGATTTTTTTCTGTAGGTGTATATCCACTCTGAAGAGGCAAATTTATTTTATCGGTGATCTAAGAATTAATATTTTGATTTTGTTTTTGATAGTCAATTTTTCTCTCTTCGTCTGATGACAGAGAAGTGATATTGAATAGTCCTGTTTCTTTTCTGTTTTATAAGGTGGATGCAATTGTCTTTGGCTGTCATTTTGGTGATTGGAATAAGGTGAAAAGGTGATACTGGGAGGTGAATGGAATGTTAATGGTGTTTGGTTGAGGTTAATAGAGATTTGTGTAATGTTTCGTTTTCCCTCAAGTCTTGTGTTTTCTTCAACATTGTAAATAAAGCTGAGCCTTCTGTGTTTGAGCTTTCAGGATTCCTACTGAGTTCTTGAGAAACAACTTGTAACAATTCTTGGATATTTTTTTATTGTTAACTGCATCGTTGAGTAGGTTTGTACATATCACTGGAGCTGATGTGGTGGGTATATGACAAAGGGAGTATTATTATAGATCCAAAGTTGCTCTTGATTCTTCAGTGTTTTGCTTTACCTTTCTGTTTTGAGAATGTCACTTTGGTTAAGCTTTTTTTATCTGATGGGATATTAAGTGAATTGTTCATTCATGTGCTTCGCTGTTTTGTTTGGTAGGTTGTGGCATTATGGGAGTAACAGCAGTGACGAAACGGAGTATATAAAAACTGATAAAATTAAGTTTTACTTGCTTGATTTCTTTAGCTTATGGGGTGAATCTTCTTCTAATGTTATAATTAATTTGGTTAACAGAGCACAGTTTGATATTTGAGCAGTACAATTCATTTTAGTATTTCGAGTCGGAGCTGTTTCTGCTTGCTTGTTCATGAGTTGGGATGAGGTGAGGGGTCTTGGTGCTGTTCTCCTTTGGGCAATCAAAACATTACAACCATTGTCACTTGCTTTATTGTTTTATTATAAACAAGGAACTACTAATATTTGTCAGGAGTGGCATTTTCAGTTCATGGACTAAGTCTCTGCTCATGTGACTTTCAGGATTCCTTCAAGTTCTTAATTGATGATATCCATATCGTTCAATATCTTCATTGATGAGTTCATCAATTGTGGAAAATTTGCATTCTGCATTTGAAGAGAAGTTCTGTGATAAGTGATATGTGATAAGTGATATTTTTGAATTGGCCTTAGCTTTTGTGGTGCCATTACCATCTTTTGTGGAATTTATATTTGCATGATACTTTGTTTTCTTGTAGGGTGCTATACATTCCCATATGGGAGAGGAAAATTCAATGGTTAAGAATGGATACTTTAATTTTGTTTTGATAAGTAGATTCTTTTCTCTTTCTTCTTATGGTGATATGGGAGGTGAGTTGAAGACGATGGTGATTG
>JANKKB010009253.1:0-23326 GCA_026225775.1 Bursera palmeri
TTAACTGTTTCGAGCAATAATCAAATACCTTGTTCACTTGGTTTTATAGTCTTAATTCTTCTTTTGACTTTCTCTAGTCTATATATGTGTTCATTGAGACACAAGTTAAAGGTCACCTAGGCAATGGCTAATATGTGCTTCAACTTTGTTCTAGTATTGTTCTTACTATATTCCGTGGCTGGCTTAGCTATGATCACGGCAGAAAACTTAACAACAGATCAATCTGCTCTTCTCGAATTCAAAGCACATATCACTTCCGATCCTTACAGTGCCCTAGCATACAATTGGTCCATTTCTAATCCAGTCTGCAACTGGTTTGGCATTTCTTGTATTGATGGAAGAGTTACAGCTTTGAATCTTTCTGGTATGGAACTTGGAGGCACCATTTCTCCACACCTTGGAAATCTTTCATTCCTAACATATCTTGATCTGAGTGAGAACAATTTCCAAGGCTATCTGCCCGATGAACTGGGGCAATTAGGCCAATTGGGAGTCCTTAATCTCAATAGTAACAACCTAAAAGGTATGTTTTCATCTTTGTGTCATTGGAGCATACACATATAGGTTTTCTTGTTTACTTGATTGCATGTCATGTTGACATGGTATAAAAGTTAACAAAATCTAGCCCGGCAAAAATCCTCCGGTAATTTTTCACATAAAAGCATCCTTAGTAATAGTACTACCATTGATGCAGATCATTGGTAGAATTATTCATGTGTGTGAGAATTGGAAAAAAAATAAAAAATAAAAGAAAGAGGTTGTTCTTGAGATGTTATACAATTCACATGAGGATGCCGTATAATTTATAAGTGTTAGGTTTTGAGTTTGTCGGCAAATTACGTATCGAAATTAGGTTATTGAACTATAAGTTTTTCTTGTATTGTTTGGGTCATAAAATCCTAGATTGTCGCTTGCTTATTGCCTAACTAGCACTTGAGTGAAACCAACTAGTAGCTTGTCTCCTGCTTCTTGCTTGACTAGCGCCTTGAGTGAAACCAACCAGTAGCTTGTCACATGCTTCTTGCCTGACTAGCCCTTGAATGAAACTAGTCAGTAGCTTGTCGCTTGCTTCTAGCCTGACCACGCTTCCATGAGACGGAGTAGTTTTTAGTTATTGATGATTTGAACCTATTTTGAACGTGTCAAATTGGTTCTAACCTCCAAAAACTTCCAGTAAACCATGACTAAACATGTCAACATGATTCTAACTTCCAGAAACCTCCAATAAATCATGATTGGGTTTATCTTAGTAAAAGAGAGATAAAAGGGCATTCAATTCATTTTGAGGGATCAACAAGAGAAACATCTATGAGATTTTGAAAATGAAAGATTGTTAATTTTCTCTTGATAATGACAAAACACCAAAAAAAAAAAAAAAAAAAAATTGTTACCCATCCTTCATTGGTGGATGAGTGTGAGAGTTGGAGTTCCAACTTAGGAGGACAATTTCGTCCAGAGATTATATATGAAGAAGAGAGTCAGACATTCTAGCTAGTTTAGTTGTTGTGGAATGGGTCTGAAGTATTCTTCAAAAAGTTCAAGTTTGGGATGTCAGAATCATCAAAGGTTTTGAGTGTGTCAGAACCAAGATTGGGGTGTCAGAGTCATTAAAGGTTTGAGTATACCTAAGCCACAATTTGTAAGCTTCTTCTCATATAGTGGATTTGTTAGATGGTGATTGATAGCTCAAATGGTTTTTCCTTATGAAGTGTTGTTCAAAGGTTTCCTTGTGACAACAAGATTTATGTTATTTATTTTTCCGGTATTTAATTCTTAAATATCTTGTTGAATATTTACTCGATTACTTATGATTTTACCTATCTGTTTTCAATATTCTTTAATGTGTTTTAGTTTATAGAAAATTTTAAATTCTGCATTTTAAACAACTATTTACCACTCTCTAAGAATTTTTGGATCTAAACATACGTTTTTTAATAAGGAAAGTTTTGGTGGACTTTTGATATAGAAGACCCTAGTTCCATCATACATGGGTCAATGAACAAGAACACCATTCGCCTCACCAAATTCATTCACAATACCCTTCATTATTCAGATTCGATTTCCTTTATTCTTATTTCACTTTAACCATGTTATTCCATTTACTCACCATTCTTAGCTACCTTGTTAAGCGTTTACTTCCTAAGTAAATTCCAAGGGGAAATTATCCTAAACGACACCGTTTCTTTCTTCTTATGAATGTGATTCACCTGCTGGAAGAGGAGTTTAACTTAAACTATGCAAAAGTGAAGTGAACCCGAGGAAGTCTAAGGGAACTTATGTCACGAAAATTTTGTATAGAAGCACATGTATGCACTGTCTTTGGCCATGTGCTACGTGAAAACTTAAAAACAATCCATAACACTACCCATAGTTAGCATCATCATCTTCCATTCCATCCTCCTCTGCTGATTGTCTCATCTCATTCTCTTTACTATCAATTCATATATTAAAAATATGGCCGAAAAAGGTAGGACCTCATATCTTCATTTGCTCTTAATTTTCTAATATTGTTTTGTGGTTCACTTTCTACCTGGGATCTTAATCTTAATGCATTTTGGCCGAGCTTTCTTGCATCAACGATGAAAATTAACCAAGGATTCCTTGTAAGCTTGACATACATATGCTGAAATTTACAGGTCCCTTTCCGTCTACTATCTTGAACATTTCTTCAATGAAGGTGATTTATCTTCAAGATTGTGGCCTATTTGGTTCTATACCTATGGAATTGTGCCAAAGTCTTCCAGCACTTGAAGAACTAGATCTTTTTCGGAATAATATTAGCGGAACTATTCCGAAGGATATCATAAACTGCACTTTGCTCAAACGACTAGATTTTCAAGAGAACAGAATGTCAGGTACGTCAAAATCATGCCCAAAAGTATATTTCTTTTTGCTAAAAAAATATAGAATTAATTGGCACTATTTTCAAATAACAGCAACATTATACTAATAATAATATGCTACTTTTCTAAAACGTCTAGTAAAATAAAGTATCAATTCACAAAAAATTAGATCTCAAGATGCTGGTTTCTCTCTAGGTCAACTACTGTCCAACCGGATCTCTACTTATATCATAAATTGAAAATATACCGTTAAACACAATAAAATAAATAATAATTACCAAAAAATACTACTTGGAAATAGTATTATATTCATTAACCAGAATGATGCAGTATGTATAATAGGATATCTATTTTTCTTCTCAAATCTTCCCTTCTCCCCCTTCTTTTCATTTTTTTATCTTTTTCTTTTCTTCTAGTCTCCTATTCGCTTCACACTTTCGACCATGTCAATCTTCATACTCTCGGCTTTTAGTCTTCGTAACAAAGTACATATAGTGTTTTTTATTGCATTAAAATCTAAATAAATTTGAATATTTATAAATCTAGATGATATATTTTTTTTTTACTCATTTTAACATTTAAGTATAAATTCTGTTTATTTTTACTAACAAAAAGATATGAAATTTTAAATTTTAACAAGTATAACATTATAAATATTTTATGTTTCATATAAAATTCTTTGGCTTAATCACACATCCGTGGGTGGACTTGAGAAGTGGCTTAGTGTTGTGCACAGCAAAAACAACTTTGTTAATAAACACATGACTTTAAATAATGCTAGCTAATTGAATATAATAACAACTAAGACAATCAATCAACAATAATACAAATTAGAAAAAATACTAAGATTTAATGAGGTTCGATATTGTTACCCACATCCTCAGGCATCACTGGAAAACTTCTATTATCTCCAAAGATTACAAACTTTTAAGTAAAAATGCATATACCCAAAACAAATGGAGAAAAGAGAAAAATAAACAATAAGGTTTTTAATGAAAGATTCTTAAACTAAGAGGTCCTCAAGAGAACCCTACAAATTTTGGGGGGAAAAGAAAAGTTTTGGAAATACTGATTAACACCCAATTGACTTTCTTTTATAAGCCTAAGGATGAGTCCAACACTTATGCAAAATCCATGTGAGATTCTTGCACGATTATATGAGCCACCATTTTCAACAAATCTCTACATAGGCGAAAATGTCAATCATCACAAAAATTTATCTCATTTCCCATATGATCTAACAAATTTCTAACGCCTCCAAATGCTCCCAATGGCCTAGTCAAACTCGAACAATATTGATTAAATTAAAACAATGATTGAAATTGATCATTGTCACAACCTTGTCAACATATCACAAGATTCTTAGTAGTCCTTATCTTCTAAAGTAAGATTCTTCCCTTAATAATGATCTCCCGTAAAAAGTGATACCGAACATCAATATACTTCGTATGAACATGGAATATTGGATTCTTCAATAAATGAATAGCATTTTGACTGTCATAATAAATAGTGATCTTCTTCTAACGAATTCCCAATTCATCTAGCAATCCTTGTAACAAAATAGCTTCCTTCATAGCCTCTATAACTGCCATTTACTTTGCCTCTATAGTAGACAATACAACTATAGACTGTAAAGTAGACTTCCAACTCACTAGTACTCTCGCAAGAGTAAATACATACCCAGTTACCGATCGACAGTTATTCAAATCTCCAATATAATCAAAATCAACATATCTAATAGCACGTTGATGACACGTATCATGTCTCTTAAAGACTATCCAATATCTACTGTCTTCACTAAATATAGTAGAGTGCATTTCACTGCCTGCCAATGTCCTTTACCAAGATCATGCATATACTTGCTCACAACTCTAACTACACATGAAATGTCAGGTCTCGTACAAACTATAACATACATTAGGCTATAACTACATTAGCATATGGAACTCGAGAGATATACTCTCATTCCTTATCTATACTAGGAGATAAAAATACACTAAGCTTTATATGAGGAGTGAGTGGAGTACTAATAGGTTTTGAATGCTCTAAAATGCCAAATATTGCTTCTGAGTAAAACAAATCTTGCCTTTACCTCTATCAAATATTACTTTTGAGTTAAACAAATCTTGCCTTTATCTCTATCTCTGCAAATCTCCATACCTAGCATCTTCTAGACTTCAACAAAATCTTTAATCTCAAACTTTTGATTCAACTAAGTCTTTTCTTTTTAATTTCTTCGACATTCTTTGAAGCCATTAACATATCATTAACATATATACAAGAGTAAATAAATGAAAGAACCATCACGTAGCCTTTGAAAATACACACAATTCTCAAATTTGCTTCTTATGTACTTCTAACCCATCATAAACTAATCAAACCGCTTGTACCACTGCCTCGGAGATTGTTTCAAACCATAATTAAATATTTTCAGTTTGCAAACGAAATTGTCCTTACCGACAAACTTGAATCCGTTTGGCTAAGTCATATAGACTTCATCATCCAAGTCACCATGTAAAAATATAGTTTTTACATATTGAACTAGTTCCAAATTCATCTAAGCGACCAAGGCCAACAAAATTCTAATGGAAGAATGTTTCACAACTGGAGAAAATACCCCATTGTAGTCAATTCCTTGCTCTGAACATAACCTTTAGCCACCAACCTTGCTTTGTAGCCAATATCATTCTTGTCAGGAAATCCATCTTTCTTTACAAATACTCATTTGCACCCAATTACCTTCTTGCCCTTTGATAGTTGAGCTAGCTCCCAAGTTTTATTCTTCTTAAGAGACTACATCTCTTCTTCCATAGATTTCCTCCACCGATCAACTTCAGAACATCTGACTACCTCTATATAAGTGGATGAAATAGAATAATCAATAATTGGAAGTCTAGATGCCACCATATCAGTAAATCGAACAGGTATACGAATGTTACGTATTAGCCTATTAATTTCAATTGATTCATGTTGCTGTTAAGATTCTTGAGTAGAACCTTCTTCATTATTTCTAAAATTCTCCTATGTTGCATAAGTATCACCATTTGTCTTAAAAACTCTAATTGGGTTCAATGTTGTTGTCTTAAACTCTACCTTCTGCTAAGTATGTGGTGTAACCAGAACGATCACCCAAAAGTAAACCTTACTTATCCCCTAAATATATCGAATAGTATAATGAAAGTAAGGATCGAATCCTAGGGATTGGGTTATGATTATTAGATTAAAGCCTAATTTATATTTCTAAATCCTAGTTTCTAAGATGCAAGGGGATTTAAAACTAAAAAAAATTAACTAAATTACGAAAGCAATTAAAGCAGATTAAATAATCAGAAAGACAAGCGTGGTTGAAAGAATACTTTATTTCACTTGACTCATCAATTCAATTGATCCTATTATTCTTAATTGATTTGTATGATTTACAGAAACAACAGCCTGATGTACTCCATATCTGTTGAAATACCCCGACCTATCCTTCCTAGTTAAATAAAATAACCCTTATCAATTAACCCTATTTATTGAACAACCTAGAAGAAAGCTTGCTAGATTTAATCCAATAAACGCAAAGATCCTAGAAGGTATAACTGAACCAGGCAAAATCCTCCAAGCGTGAACCTTTAACCTGAAACTGTAAAGTACTTTGCAGCCAAAACCACAAATTGTTACCAGTGCGTAGAATTCTCAACATTTACCTATTAGGTTTCTAGACTAACTATGAACTATCTAATCTGACCTTTTAGTTGCGTACCCTAATCAATCAAACTAACAGTTCTAAAAATAATTCGGTAATTCACATTCACCCCTTAAATCTACCACAAAATCAATAAGAACGCAAAATCAATTTATTGAATCATTGTCTAACTACATAAAGTTTCTCTCAATCACAAAGGAAGTTAGTTACACATAGTAAAAGTAAACAAAACAATTAGAAAGAATAAATCCATGAAGAAATCCATCAAACTCTAGGCAGAAGATCTCCAAGGTTGCTCTCTTCACTGGCTCTGGCTGCTCTCACTACTGACTCTTGCTAACTGACGGTTGAAAATCTAAAGTTCTTTTTATATGAAACCCTAGACTCACTTAAAAGAAGGGACAAATTTATCCTTTGCCCAGAAAATAATTAAGTTCGAAAATGTGAAATCGGGGCAGCGCCGCGGCGTTCACTTACCCAGCACCTCGGCGTTAAGCTCTCTAGAAAAATACGCATAATGTCATCGCACAAATGCCACGCGCTCACTGTGCACCGCCGTGTCATCGCACGAGAGCTACAACGCTCTTCAAATCCACCTTTGTGGTTGATGTTTGCACCAGCGCCGCAATGGTCGCTATTCAACGCCGCAGCGCTCAGCCGCTGTCATGCAACTTGACTTTTTTTCTTCTGCTTTTCTCTGTTTTTTACTCAAATTATGCAATCTCTGGGAATTCTCTTCATTTCTGTAATATCAACATAAATCCCATTAGAAAGCCTTAAGAATATGTAAATTATTAAGCAAAGAGGTATTAAAATACGTCATAAATGAACCTATCAAATACCCCCACACTTAACCCTTTACTTGTCCTCGAGTAAACTTAAGTCTAGACAGAAAATTGAATTGGGTGTATGAACCATGTAACATCAGAGAAAAGAGTGATCAGAAAACAAAGAACCATAAACATAGTATCAATCAATCCTCCTCGTAATTCAAGACAAAAAGTTGCACCTGTCTATAATACTTTATGTGTGTGTGTGTCATGCAATTTTTAGATAACTCTGTTAATCAGATCAGTTTATACAACAGTTATGCCTTGAATTCAATGTTCCATATGCCTATTTTTCCTGTCTCTCTCCACTAATGTAGGATAACATAAAGCATAAGATCAATAAGGACTTTATTGGCTTGTAATGCACAGGTTTGATATAAGTGTTTAGGCTCAGAAAATCTCTTTCAACCCAAAATATTTCTATAACTCAGCTCTTATTTCTACCCTTCTTATCAAAACATTTGAAGCACATGACCCATTTTTCTCTTTTTTTATTTTCTATTTTTCATTTTTTTCAATTACAGAGTCATAATGGGGAATCATTCAGATGAACCGTGCACCTAACCCGCACATTCAACCAAATTCCCTTACCATTATAACAACCGTAAATTTTTTTTTTTAAGAACATCGAGAGAGGGTCTACAAAATAATTCCTTCAACTTTTCTTTTATAGCTCTCAGAATATGTATGTGTTCTACACTCATCACATTTCAATAGTTTGAAGGCTTGGATGCAAAAAGGATAATGTGTATTTTAGGGTTGGCTAAAAAGGCTCAAACGATTCATGGCCTTAAATCATTTCCTATGTTGAATGTCTCCTAGGATTTCGCCTCAAGATCTATTCAAATAGGTTCTAGAGTCACTAAATATCTAAACTGCACTAATCATATAAACTTTCTCTACCAACAGAGTTTGTCTTTCAATTGTATGTAGTGCACAAACAATTCAAGTATTATAGCCATTAGCAACTCCTATCATAGAATACTTGAAAAAATTAATAACCCTAATTTCACAATTCTAAATTCCCTAAACCACTCAAATCAAGTCTCATCATGTTTCATAATTTAGTTCAAACAACCCAAAACTAAAAACCTATGATTGAGAAAACTTTTATTGAAAAAGAAATCCTAACTAAACAAAACAACCTAAATTACTGAAAATGAAATGAAATGAAAAACTGAAAGCAAGAAAATGAAAACTCCTTGAATTAAGCCCATTCAATTGCTCTTCTCTGAATTAGCACCAGAAGTATTCCAAGGTGGTCTATCTCTGTGGTACCAAGCAAAACACCCCCACACTTAGTTTTTGACAAAACTGGGGTGAAACTACTTGTTCGCAGACCGAAGAAAATAACTTCTATAAAATAAAAGAAAATGTGAGAGCAAATTGAAATAAATGAATGGAGTATAATTATTAAATCCTAAATAAAGTTCACTAAACAAATAAAATAAAGTAGTAAAATAAAGATAAAAACAAAGCACGTGAGGGCTTATTACCCCCCTGACAAAACTGTGCAATGCCCTTATTGTACAAAACTAATAAGCAAATAAAGAACAAAAATAATAAAAATACAATAGTCCGATAAAAAGAAAACAAACTAAAACAGAAAACAATAAACATAAGTGAATCATCTTAGTCGTCTAAGTGAAGCTCCTCTGTATAGCCCTCATCGGCAGCATCAAAATCACCAAAGCCTGGGTGGGCTGGAGCATGAGGGGGAGTAGGCGCTGAGTCTGAGAAGGAAGGGTGGAAAGGTACTATGCAAGACTGTTCGGGAACAAGTGGAGTAGGAGGCCAGGTCGGGAAAGGTGGAAGTGTGGCCGGGTCAATGGGAGAGACAGCGGTGATGGCTCCTAGTCAAGCATGGATGGCCAGATGACTCTAGAAGAAAAAGTCAACATGGTCAGCTGTAAAAACAGGAGGACCTAGCTCACTCGCGATGGAGGGAGAAGGATGTGATGGTTCGCCTGCTGGGGCAAGAGGAGAAGGGACTGCTGCAAGTGGAGAAGGTGGAGGTGGATGGGAAGGACCAGCCTCATCAGCTCTAGCATATGGAGGTGGGTGTGAGGGACCGGCCTCATCGGTAGGAGCAAGCACAGCACGGGCGGGTCTGAAAGTGGGCCGGATGCCATATATAGATAGGATCATACCAAGTGTCAAAGCCCTCTTGGGCTGCTGGACTGGCTCATCCAGGCTCCACTGTACTCCGGCCTGGGCACTGAGCTACGTGATCAAAGAAGGAAAGTAAAGTCCACCCCGTCTAGAGCTCACAGTATAGGTGATGGAGGAGTACATCAAATCACCAATATCAATCGCGTCTCCTCTCATCAGACAATAAAGAAGTCTGGCTCTATCGACTGTCATCTCGCTCACATGCATGGTGGGCATCATCCGGGCACAAAGAAAATGGTACCATACTCTGACATGGGCCCTCAGATGTCTGGACTGGATGAGCACAGGAACTGATGGTATATCACGGCTCATATCCCATGAGGCTCCATCAACGAATAGGAACGGCAATATAGCCTCGGGATCAAATGGAGTGATCCTGTGCAAAGTATACTTATCCACTGGTACTGCGGGCAACTAATAGTAGCGACAGATGGTCTCTCTGTCATAAGTACTATCTGTCCCCTAACCCTTACTTGTCCTCATGGCTGGAACGCAGCGTTCGCATAGAACTCGTGAACCATTGGGAGAGAAGCGGAATCGGGCTGAGCACAGTAATGTCTCCAACCTCGTCTTTCTATCATCATCAGGATCTTGGAAGGTGTCTGTGGGCTCATATCAAATCCCCGCTCGGCCACTGGAATTTTAGTCAAATGAGTAGACTGATATCTCTGGGCGGCCTTGACCGAGGCGAAACTGGACTTGTTAAATGCATTACCAGTTGTGAAAGCTATTCTAGCCCTTTTAGGTGCCATAATGTATAAATCTAATGTATGTGCTAACTGTAATTATCCAACCTAAACCCCTCAATATAATAGCAATGATTTAACCCCAAAACTCCTAAATCTGACAAACGCCCCCCTAAAGCTTTGAAATATCACAACTCAACCCAAAAATACAAATCAATCTGCTAACAGTGTAGATCAACAATAAACAAGTAAATCTATCTGAATAAAAACTCAAAATCTGAAATACATGAAAAACGAGAAGTGTAAGTATGAAAATACCCCTTGTTTCACCGATGAAAATCGATGTAAAATCCATATGTTGTAGAGCTTGAAGCCGTGAACACTTTGATCGGAACTGATTTTGAACAGGGTATCGGGATTGACGAGTATCTGAGGAAGAAGTTTGATTATGTGAGAGTGATTTTCTGGGAGTGCTGTCGTTGGAAATGGGCGAAGGAAGCCGTCCATTGGTCTTATCAGCGCCGCGGCGCTTATGATATGAACATCGTGGCGTTCGCCTGTCATAATGGTGCTCAGGAGTTTCCAAGGGCGACGGTTCGCACTTCCCGCCTTCAACGTCATGGCGCTTATCACAATACCATTGCGGCGCTTGTATTTTAAATTTCAAATTCGCGCCTTGGCACTCGCATTGAACGCAGGAGTGCTCGCGCTACTGACTTGGCGCTCAGGGTTAGCATGTTGTGAGCGCTGGGGCACTGGCCTATGACCGCTGCAGCGCTAAGGCCTTTGACTTCAGCTTAAATTTCATTTCATTTGAGCGCGGGGGCGCTGAGATGTGAGCGCCGAGGTGCTTATGCCTCTGACTTAGGGTAGATATTACATTGCTTTTGGGTGTTGCGGCAAGGATGATGGGGCACCAGGGCGCTGGTGCCTCTGTCTTATATGTTTATTTCATGCTTTTGTGAGCGCTGCGACGCTTAGTATTGGTCGCTGCGGCCCTGACACGTCTGACTTTCACTCTGAACTTGCATAAAACAAGCCAATTTAAGCTCTTTCAAGGTGAGTTTTGATCAAAATAAACTCTGGATGATTGGCAAAATTGAAAAACAACTAAAGAAACGAAAAAAAAACTAAAAATATAAAAATAAAACAAATTAAAACATTGGGTTGCCTCCCAATCAACGCTTATTTTATAGTCCTCAGCCTGACTCTTGACATGCCCTCTATTATCCACCACCAGCAACATGGAACCTAGCACCCCTCTGCTGTAGGTTTGGAGGTTCCTTGACTTCGTCTCTTTCATCAGGTTCAAATATGTTGAATTGGACCACGTCTCCATCAAACTCCATGGTTAGCTTCCCTGCAAAAATGTCGAGTTTATTGTGCGACGTCCTCATGAATGGTCTCCCTAAAAGCATAGATGCTTGACTGGAAAGAACAGGGCCCTCCATGTATAGTACATAAAAATCCGCGGAGAACACCATGTGATCAATCTGTACAAGAATATCTTCCAAAATTCCTTTCGGAAATGCGTTAGAACGATCAACAAGTTGCAATATTACACTGGTTTCCTTTAAAGGTCCTAGATTCAAGGATGCATAAATGGATGAAAGCATTATATTTACTGATGCACCTAAATCTAACATAGCTTTATTAACCTGTGTGTTTCCTATTTTGCATGGGATAGAAAAGCTACCTAAGTCAGGACATTTAGGTGGTAGTTTTCTTTGTACCACAGTAGATGCAATTGCTCCTAGGTTTACTACCTCTTTCTTTTTAGCTTTCCGTTTCTTCTTAAGAGTACATAGTTCTTTCAAAAACTTAGCATACCTAGGCACTTGTTTGATAGCATCTAGCAGGGGAATATTAACCTCACATTTTCAGAATGTTTCTAATATATCTCTATCGAGATCAGCATTCCTAGACTCTATCAAAGCTTGAGGGAAGGGTGCAACAGGTTTATATGCAGAGAAAGGAGGAAACTTACGTTTAGGTACCTTATCGAGATCAAGAAAGATCTTTTGATCAACAATGTGATTCCCCTTTTCTGGTCGTGCTGGAGCATGTATCTCTTTGGTTGGACCTTCAACTTCTTTACCACTTCTTAGGGTAATAGCATTGACATTCTCCCTCGAGTTCGAAATTATCTGAGAAGGAAATTTGTTGGAACTTTGTACTTCTAACCGGCTGACTGATGCTGCCAGTTGTCCCATATGAGTCTTTAAGTTCCTGTTGAAATTGCAAAGTATTAGATGCAAGAGACATAATTATTTCTTCTAAAGATGTACCTGAATTTACAGTCTGGTTAGGTTGTCTAGGAGGGAATGATGGCCTATATTGCTGTTATTGTTGGTATCCCTGATGAGGTGGAGGTGTAGGTTGATGTGCTTGTTGATTCCCATAGCTGAAATTGGGATGGTTTCTCTATCCTGGGTTATAGATGTTGGAATACGGATCGTGCTTCCTCTGAGGTGGTTCAGGGAAACTACTCACTGCATTGACTTGCTCGTATGGGTTCTTTTGAAGCGTTGGGCACATATGAGTTGGGTGCCCTTGTACTGAACAAATCTCACACATCTTGACCTGTTGTACATTACCTACCGCAATCTGACGAACAAGAGAGATTAAGTCTGAAATTTGTTGTTAAAGGGAAAATACATTTACCTCATTTACTCGTCAAGACTGAGAATAAAATCTGGTGCCGAATTGCTAAGAATTGGCTGCCATGTTTGCAATTAAGCTTTGTGCTGCTGCAAGGGTTTTATCAACTAGAGCTCCTCCACTGGCTGCATCTATCATGCTCCTATCTATTGGTAGGAGGCCTTCATAAAAATACTAGATCAACAGCTAGTCACTAATCTGATGGTGAGGGCAGCTGACACATAGCTTCTTGAAACGCTCCCAGTACTCGTGTTGGGTCTCTCCATTGTGCTGCCTAATACCACAAATTTCCTTCCTAATGGTGACTGCTCTTGAGGCTGAGAAATATTTCTCTAGGAAAAGCCTCTTGATCTCATTCTAGGTAGTGATGCTCCCAAGGGGTAGATAGTACAGCCAATCCTTAGCTGCATCCTTCAGTAAAAATGGGAAGGCTCTCAATTTGATTTGCTCTTCCGTCACCCCTGTGGGTTTCATACTGGTGCAGACTACATGTAATTCTGTCAAATCCTTGTGAGGATCCTCACCTGCAAGACCATGGAAACTAGGTAAGAGATGGATTAAACTTGATTTTAATTCAAAGGTAGTTGCTGCATCTATAGAAGGAAAGTTAATGCAGAATGGGTGTTGATTTGAATCATGAGCCGCTAGCTCATTCAGTGTCTTCTCTACATTAGCTAAGGTTGCCATCTCCTCTTCCTCAAACTCTGCTTCTGAGGATGAGGAAGGTTCTGGATCTATTGTTGAATACTTCAGGTGGAATTGGTCCTTTGGATCTGAGTTATAGGGCATTCAATGAAATCCTGCAATTAAAATAGAGTAAAACAAAAACAAAAATTAAATGGAAACTAAGAATTTAAAAACAAAAATAAATTAAATAAATTTAAATCTAAAATCATAAAGTGTTGCCAGTCCCCGGCAACGGCGCCAAAATTTGGCGTAACCGGAACGATCACCCAAAAGTAAACCTTACTTATCCCCTAAATATATCGAATAGTATAATGAAAGTAAGGGTCGAATCCTCAGGGACTGAGTTATGATTATTAGATTAAAACCTAATTTATATTTCTAAATCCTAGTTTCTAATATGCAAGGGAATTTAAAACTAAATAAAATTAACTAAATTATGAAAGCAATTAAAGCAGATTAAATAATCAGAAAGACAAGCGTGATTGAAAGAATACTTTATTTTGCTAGACTCATCAACTCAATTGATTCTATTATTCTTAATTGATTTGTGTGATTTATAGGAACAACAGCCTGATGTACTCCATATTTGTTGAAATACACCGACCTATCCTTTCAAGTTAATTAAAAGAACCCTTATTAATTAACCCTATTTATTGAACAACCTAGAAGAAAGCTTACTAGATTTAATCCAATANAACGTAAAAATCCTAGAAGGTATAACTAAACCAGGCAAGATCCTCCAAGTGTGAACCTTTAACCTGAGACTGTAAACTACTTTACAGCCAAAAACCACAAATTGTTACCAGTGCCTAGAATTCACAACATTTACCTATTAGGTTTCTAGACTAACTATGAACTATCTAATCTGACCTCTTAGTTGCGCACCCTAATCAATTAAACTAGCAGTTCTAAAAATAATTCGGTAATTCACATTCATCCCTTAAATCTACCACAAAATCAATAAGAATGCAAAATCAATTTATTGAATTATTGTCTAACTACATAAAGTTTCTCTCAATCACAAAGGAAGTTAGTTACACATAGCAAAAGTAAACAAAACAATTAGAAAGAATAAACCCATGAAGAAATCCATCAAACTCTGGGTAGAAGATCTCCAAGGTTGCTCTCTTCTCTGGCTCTGGCTGCTCTCACTGCTGACTCTTGCTAACCAACGGCTAAAAATCTAAAATTCCCTTTTATATGAAACCCTAGACTCACTTAAAAGAAGGGACAAATTCATCCTTTGCCCAGAAAATAATTAAGTTTGACAATGTGAAATCAGGGCAGCGCCGCGACGCTCACTTACCCAACCCCTCGGCACTAAGCTCTCTGAAAAAATACACGTAATGTCGTCGTACGAATGCACGCGCTCACTGTCCTCCGCCGTGGCGCTGAGCTCTCTGGAATTCACCCTAAATCAAAGTCGCACGAGCGCTATAGCGCTATTCAAATCCACCTCGGTGGTCGATGTTTGCACCAGCGCTGCAGTGATCACTATTCAGCGTCGCAGCGCTCAGCCGTTGTCATGCAACTTGACTTCTTTTCTTCTGCGTTTCTCTATTTTCGACTCAAATTACGCAATCTTTGGGAATTCTCTACATTTCTGCAATATCAACATAAATCCCATTAGAAAGCCTCAAGAATATATAAATTATTAAGCAAAGAGGTATTAAAATATGTCATAAAATGTACCTATCAGTATGCTCCACCTGCTGTAGAGTACCATTCACCTTTATCTGATTTTTATCTGATTTTCTAATTTCTTCAACATAGAAGACTCATCAAATGTCACGTCTCTACTAGATATGATCTTTTTTGAATTAGGACACCAAAGACGATATCCTTTCACTCTTAAAGAAAAGCTTAAGAAAATTATTTTCACGACTCTAGGATCCAGATTAGATTCTTTCACATGATAATATGTAGTGGAACCAAAGACATGTAAAAAATCATAATCAAAAATAAGTTTTCCAGACCATACATCCAATGGAGTTCTATCACTAATAGTAGTTGATGGTAGACGATCAATGAGATGACACGAGTAAGTCACAACCTTAGCTCAAAAAACTTCACCCAACTCAACATTGGACAATATACACCGAACTTTCTCCAACAATGTCTAATTCACACATTTTGTCATCCATTATATTGTAGCTAGAATTCCCCATGTGACGAATGCCTGTTACTCAATACAAGGTAGTGTTGACTCCACTATGAAATGTGGGAAAAAGCTACCATAATCCTGGGATTACACCACTTATCCTAAAGACCATCTAGGAGACAACCAACATCCTTAAGAGTCACATAAAAGGAAAATTTAATAACGATGGAAGGTAAGTAAAAAGTTATCCAAAAAAATTCATTCTTCCACTGGAGAATAGAAAAATAATATTTGACTGGAGTATCAAAAGGTTAAAACTATTAGACANGAAAACCTTACCCCCCCCCCCCCGACCTTTATTCTTTATTATAGCTTTACTTTGTCAACTAGGCTCAATCAAGTACTCCCAAATAATCCATAAGTCATTTCCAATGAACCAAGGAATCCGTAAATGGATTTCCTATAGGGCATCTCCATTACTGTGGCGACCTGAAATCCCTTATACAAGAATTTCGAGGGCTACTGAGTAAATAAATAAAATAGAAGTAATTTAATCAAATCACTTACATTTAAAAATGAGTTACAAATTTTTTTTTTTTAAATAGACAAGTAAACACCAATCGACACACTCACTCGGTCTACCCAGACGTACCCATAACTGTCAAAGATCCTTTATATAAGCTCCGGATCACCGACGCCTGATTCCTGACCTCGAGTACTTGTGGAGCAAGGGGTGAGCAACATAACCTAGTAGGAATTTCTATACTACACAGTTCTATAACATTTTAACATCCAAGCATGCATCAGACAACTTACACACATCATTTCACTATCAGAGAGTCTCATACAATCATAACCATTGCAACACATGCGCCACAACCATACATCTTGACCACAACAGTCACATCTATGTATACAAATTTTCACCTTAGTGTTTTCGTTGGGCTCCAGATCAGTTGGCCACCATAAGACCTAACACTATACTATCAATCACACCGAGATCCCGCTTACAAATATCAAGGTGATCCCTCTCACACTGGACTACTGCGTATCCACTAGTCAGTACTAAATACTATCCGTACAATCCGTACTCATAACATCCAGTCCCGTGATTGTTCACTCATCACCACTAGCCTGTACGATCTCACTCATGTACCGCTCAATCAGATCTCATCCATCTCTTCCCATGTATGCCCTCACATGGCTCACGTGTCCCATTTACCGTATGACATATACTCACATACATCCCATGTCCCATATGTCTCATTACTCTCGGACACGTTCTCAGACACTTCTTGTCTCTCAACCATCCCGTAACACGTGAGTATCTTATCACTTATATCCTATCCATCTCATCCCGCACATGTATTAGTGCATAGTATCTCGCATCCCAACTATCTAGTTATCTCACCACCTAATCTCGTCTAATCCATGACTTACGGACACACACGTGTCACCCACGTATCTTCTATTCTATAACGTATTATCACTTACGTATTCTCATACTATTGTCGTATCCTCACGTACCATCACATGTGGTACCTATAATCCATAATCCACGTCGTATTCATACTACGACAACACAATCAAATGCGTCCGCCTGATTTCTTAACTAATCACGTATTTCTGTAAAATCAAACACACATCTGTAACGTCCCGAACCATCAATATATCTAATGTCCTAGCCGCCAATCATACACTTTCTATTCCCTAAGTCATAACATAATTTAAATCCACATACAGGTAAAATAGAATTGAAAAGTATCTTAGAAACCCCTACGTCGCTATCCGTATTATAGCTTTCTGATCTCTTTTTCTCTCTTTCCCTCATCCGTATCGTAAATCCATGTATTCCAGGGGTTCCGGATAAGTCCTTGGAGTTGCGGGGTCAAACCATGCAAAACCAGGAACTGGGGGTTAAATTGATAATTTACATATCAGGGGCATAACATAAATCCATAAATTGTACAAACTAACCAAGCGGGGGTTAAAGCGCTAACTTGTAAACCCTCAGGGGTCATTATGTAAAAACACATGATAGGGGGTAAGCTGCCAATATCCAAAATAGTGAGGGTGTCACTAGACAGGGTGCAGGTGCCAAGGACCAAAGCTGAGGGGGCTATCGATCATTATCCCTGACAAGCTGTGAATCACGGTTACTTGTCAGAGAATGCGATCGACAGCAAACCACAGTAAACAGCCACCAGCAGCAGCTTCGTCTCGCCGAGCCCAGTCGATCCCGACCAACAGCGACGACAACCGAAGGTCGGAAGGGGCATATTGGAGGGAGGGGCAGTCGAATGGGCTTATGACATTTCCTGGTGATCCAGGCCTTGGACGACCGATCAGGGACTACCGTCGGACTCCTCTAACCTAGGGGAAGCGATCTCGACCGGTGGTGGGGGCTAACGTCACCGAAGGAGGGAGATCCATTTCTAGCAACAGTATCTTCCAAGCCCGATCTATGGCGACTCCGGTGTCGGACGGGGAAACGGAGGCTACCACGATGCTCAGGTGGCCGAGACTAATCCATTACCACCGGCCACGACCCGTATCTCACAGAGAATGTGAACAGTTATCGGAGGCAGCATTTTCCAGCGACCAGGGGTGTTTCTACATATTTCTAAAAATGCTGGCCTCCTAAAGTTTATATAGACTTTGGGTTTTGGGGGTCATTCTGTAATTTTTTAAAACTTCAACGGTAGCTAATCCCGACCCCAAAGTCTCGACATCTCATCGCCGACATGTCCTCATCCACTCCCTACTGACGTGACTCTCAAAATGTCACGATCGGGCACTAAAGACGAAAACCTTCAAATACACAAATACACGATGTCATCACATCCGTGTTATCCTGTATATCACATAATTATACACTTTTATGATTTCTAACTTTGAAATCTTTTACTTGCACCCTAAACCACTATTTTCATAAATCTGGGTTACTACAATTGCTCTGGTTGGTGATAGTTTCTGGCATCAACCATGCTGGTATAAATAATTAATCTCAATGTGAATGTAAGGATCAAGTTAGGTCTAGTTAAAAAAAAAACGAACCTTTATGTCACATTGAAGAAACTTCAATAGTATCAAGTTAGTCTATGTGCAAATTAAGATTGACTATATTTAGGTTGTATGCATGAGCAACATGATAAAATATAATAACAAAAAAGAAAAGAGAAAGTTTATGACTTATTATTCTTTCATTATTAATTGATAATTTGATGTAGCACGGTATAGGTAGAAGCAGAATCTACAAGCACAATATTCTCACAATCCTTCTATAAACCAAGAACTCACCAATTCAGGGAATATAGGAACTAAAAAATTCTCTCACAAAGTGTATTCAACAACTTTAATAAAAACAATTAACAATTGAAGCCTTGACAACTTTAAAATTTAATTTATAGTAAACCTAGAATCCTAAGGAAAACCTAATCAAATCTTAAAAGAACTAGAATTACTAAAAAAGTCTTAATTTAAAACGAACTGAAATTACTTATAGTCCTAATTTAAAACGAAATGAAATTACTTAAAGTCCTAATTTAAAATGTTTTTTTGGCACTAAGGGCTTGACCCTCTGCCTAAAGCCACTTCATATTTCTCTATGAAATTCAATATCACTTGGTCTGCATCATCGTTATACAATCTTTTGCTTCATTTTAGAAAAATATCAACTTACAAATTCAACCAAATAAATTAATGTAATATTATATGATTAAATAGTGAATTTAAAAAATTAATTACATTAATTAAGACAAATAATATGATAATTATAATATCACTATTTTTTATTTTATTAGAGTTCAAATTACCTTTATTCATCAACGTTTGCGTTCTGGCAGGTGAAATCCCATATCACATTGGCAATCTCCGAAATCTAGAATATTTATATCTTGGTCACAATAATTTTACTGGTCAAATTCCATCCATGATCTTCAATCTTTCAAGAGTCATAGACATTAATCTAAACAACAATGACCTCTATGGTTTTCTACCATCAAGCATGGGCCGCTGGCTACCAAATCTCAGGCGGCTTGCCGTATCTAGAAATGGACTTAGTGGAACAATTCCCAACTCTATCTCAAATGCATCAAAACTCACTCTCTTGGAGCTGGGGAAAAATTCATTCTCCGGCCTTATCCCGAATACATTTGGCAACCTAAGACATCTCGAAATGCTTAGCCTTCGTTATAATAGCTTGACCACAGAATCATCTTCCGAAGAATGGACGTTTCTCTCTTATTTGACATATTGCAGAAAACTAAGATATCTAGACGTTGGTGCTAATCCACTTTATGGAACTCTTCCATTTTCTATTGGGAATTTCTCAGAATCTCTTACCCATTTTTTTGCATATGAATGCAAACTCATGGGCAGCATTCCTACAGAAATTGGTAATTTACAGAGCTTGATACTTTTATATCTACCCGAGAATAACTTGAGTGGAACCATTCCAACAACAGTAAGAAGATTGTGGAATCTCCAACAATTAGCTCTCCAATTTAATCACTTGCAGGGGTCTATTCCCAATGATCTTTGCCATATGGAGAGGTTGAGTAGCGTATGGCTAAATGGGAATAATCTCTCAGGACAAATGCCCACTTGCTTGGACAATTTGACTTCCCTAAGAGAACTCGATTTGAGCTCCAACAAATTGATTTTCAAAATACCAGCATCCGTGTGGACTCTTATGTTCATCTTGTATATAAACTTGTCATCCAACTCTTTAAGTGGTTCTCTTCCTCCAGATATAAAAACATTGGGAGTCTTAACAGATCTAGATCTATCAAGGAATATGTTGTCTGGATATATTCCAATCACCATTGGAGACCTTAATAATCTAATTAGCCTATCATTAGCCGATAATAGATTTGAAGGTCTTATTCCTAACTCGTTTGGTGCTTTGATAAGTCTGCAATCCTTGGATCTCTCTAATAACAATCTGTCCGGAGAAATTCCCAAGTCATTAGAGGCACTTTTGTATCTCAAAAATCTTAATGTATCACAAAATATGTTGGAAGGGGAAATTCCTAATGGAGGACCTTTTAAGAACTTCACATATCAATCATTTATATGGAATTATGCACTATGTGGTTCACCACGGCTACATGTCCCTCCTTGCAAGGATCGCTCTGTCAAACGATCTAAGACAACGGCTACTCTTGTGTTGAAATACATTTTACCTCCGATCTTGTCAACTATACTCTTATTCATTGTCATCCTTGGTTTCAAAAGGTGCCGATATAGGAGTGTTAAAAGTCTGGTTCAAGACAATTTGCTAGTTTTAGCAACGTGGAGGAGAACTTCATATCTAGAAATTCAACAAGCAACGGATGGTTTTAGCGAATGCAACTTGCTTGGTGTTGGTAGTTTCGGCTCTGTATACAAGGGGACACTTTTAGACGGGACTACCGTTGCAATAAAGGTTTTCAATTTGGAACTGGAGAGTGCTTTTAGGAGTTTTGATTCTGAATGTGAAGTATTACGTAACATTCGTCATAGGAACCTCATAAAAATCTTAAGCAGTTGCTCTAATATGGATTTTAAATCCTTGGTACTTGAGTTCATGCCTAATGGTAGCCTCGAAAATTGGTTATATTCTCACAATTATTTTTTGGATATCCTCAAGAGGTTGAATATAATGATAGATGTCGCGTCTGCTCTTGAGTATCTTCATAATGGTCATTCAATAACTGTAGTTCATTGTGATTTGAAGCCTAGCAATATCTTACTCGATGAAAATTTTGTTGCACATGTGAGTGATTTTGGCATTTCCAAACTCCTGGGTGAAGGATATTCTATGACACGAACCATGACAATGGCCACCGTTGGGTATATGGCACCAGGTGAGTTTTCAAAAGTCTGAATCACAAACTTATGTTTCGACACACTTTGTCATGAAAGCACATATATTGTCTATAATAAATTATAAGATTATATATTTCATTATATATTTAACATTTGTTTTAGAATTGAAGTTGATTATGTTTTGCTCCAATTATATATTATGATAAATTGAAATTAAAAATATGCAGAGTATGGATCCGTGGGAATTGTTTCCACAAAAGGTGATGTTTACAGTTATGGCATTTTATTGATGGAAACATTCACTAGAAAGAAGCCCACAGATGACATGTTTACTGAAGAAATGAGTTTAAGGCATTGGGTGAATGATTCATTGCCTCATGCGGTGACCCAAGTAATTGATGCAAATTTGTTGGGAGATGACCATGCTTTTGCTGCAAAAGTGGAATGCATATTAAGCATCATGCATTTGGCTTTGAATTGTTCCACAGAGTCACCTGCGCAGAGGATAGATATGGAAGATGTTGTTACAAAACTCAAGAAGATCAAAATGAAGTTTTTGAATAATATTGAGACACCTAATAATTAACATAAATCTTTTATGTTGGTGCAGTCATGTATGCTATTTCTTGTTTGAACTCCTGCGTATTGTATTAACTAGACACTGTTACGTGTCTTTAATTTTATACAGCCTAGTTAGTGTTTCTTTTTTCTTTGTCTTTTAGTTACTGAGTATTCTTATTTGAATAAGTCAAATATTCTTCGTTAAAAGAGTCAAGCCATTTGTTGAGTAGTTAGAGTACGTAGCTACTTTTTTGGCATGCTATTTTGTTGGCACGTTGCTTTATTGGTGGAAAGTTATTGTAAAAGTTTATTATTTAAAGTGAATGANATAAAAGAACTGAGGGGATACTCTGATTTCACCAAACCTTGTAAAAGTTATATGTACACAAAATAGGCTAAGGAAAGCAAGTTTTCTCTAGCGCGGTTGTACCAAAGTGGTATCAAAGCCTAGCAATGGAGCAACATGTGGAACAATTAGAGGAGGCTATGGGGTTTGTCGCTGAGCAGGAAGGACTATTACGAACACTAACGGAGACGATCAACAAGCTTAGCGTTCAAATAGAAGGACTTGCTACAAGGACAAACGAAACAGCTGAAAATTCCACAGCACCGAATGACACATCAGTTGTCGACCAAATACCCATGGAAGCCCGCACGGGCAGTCCAGCAGTTCGCACACGGAAAAAAGGGTAAAGATTGAATTTCCTGGCTTTGATCTTGTGACGACCCATCTATATAGCTGTGCAAGGCAGAGCAACTCTTCCAACTTCATGAAATTCAGTTGAATGATCTTGTGACATTGACCTCTTTTTGTCTAGACGGGGGATGTTCATTTATGGTGCCAATTGTTGAAACGAGAAATGACCATCTTCTCTTGGGAGGACTTTAAAGAAGGTTAAACTCTAGGTATAGCACTAATCAATTTCTTGATCTCTATGGAGAACTTACTAGATTGCAACAAACAGGAACAATACAAGATTATCAAGAAAAGTTTGAGAAACTACTTTCTAAAGTAGGACTTTTGGAGCCCGCTAGGCAAGTGAGTTCCTTTTTTAGCGGCTTGAGGGACTCCATTCGAATAGATGTCAGAGCTAACAAACCAACACTTCGGTATCAGCAACCGGGTTAGCTCGACTGCATGAAGCTCGGGATATCGTACTGCGAAAGACAAATGCACCTACATCTAGAGTCGTCCCACCACCATGCAACCAAACCAATGTTCCGCCTATTAAAAGGATGACGACCGACGAGCTGAAGAAAAGGAGGCGAAAGGGGTTTTGCTTCAA
>JANKKB010009258.1:0-22921 GCA_026225775.1 Bursera palmeri
ATACAAGTTCATTAATGAGTACTTTAACTTGAACATATAACAGCTTTTTTATGTTTCCTGAAAACCAGATTTGATTTAACTAAGAACAGGTTAAGCAAATATAATTATATCCCTGAGAATCCTTCAAATATAAGAATTAAAATACATATTTTTGAAATTATGAATTATTAAAGCATATACTTCTCATAAACCAAACTAAAAAAAAAAAACCAGGATAAAAGATTGATGGGCTTGTAAGTTGTTTCCGGGCATACTAGACCTTTGTCAAGACTTTTATGATTGTATAACTTTAATGTCTAATAATTCATGAGTTTGTTTCAATTGAGTGAACATAGTTGGAAACATACATCAACATTCACAAAAGTTCCATTATAGACCTCTTTAAGAGTGTGGCCCTGAGGCTTACTCTAAATTAAACCTTCGATGACTGTCATTGAAATGACTTCAATACCCTTCTAACATGTTGGAAAAAATTAGTGTTGGATCACATGACTCAAAACTAAGGACATCTAGTGAAAGCTTTACTCCACTGCCGATGGGCAAATCTTCATTTCAAAGTAATTTGCACAAATATTTTATATATTGTACAATATTAATTTTAAGAAACATAAAACAAAAAATGAAAAAATAAATACCTATTAAATCTCTAAGTACACATTTGCAGCTGCCATAACTAAAAACCTACCACTGTCATACGAACACTTTATTTTCTTTCTAATATTGATTTTATGATTTGGAGTTTTGTTTTGTTTTGTGTTGTTTTTTTGGCTGGATTTTGGATTTTGGATCTATTGAGAAGTGAAATGCGGCTGATTTGTGCAGATGTGCGGTTGATTTTATTTTAATTTATTTTAATTAATTTCTTCCTCTAAAACGGCTTGTATTATTATCTTTGTAATGATTATAATTTTTTTTTCTTTCCTTTGATAGATTAGGATTTGGTTTCAGATCTTGGGGAGTTTGATGCCAATGGTTTTTGTTTATTTGTTGTTTGATTTATTTATTTTCTCAAAATTTGTTAAAAATCAGAGCCCTTAGATTTGAATCAATCCGAGGGCTATATTTGATAATTTATTTTATTAATTTTAAAAATTATATAAGGAATTAATATAGAAAAAAGAAGTTAAAAAATAATTTTCATATCAACTCAACAACTTTTTTCATCAATTAGAAAAAATGAATGACTATCAAATTATGTCAAAAAAATAAATCAAAATTTTAAATTAAAATAGCCTAAGTCTTTAATATAACATGTTCTTATTTATTTAAAATAAAGTTACCAATATAACTATGGAGTCTTTCAAGTTAACAGTCATCACTTTACGGGAGAGGGAGAGTCATTTGAAGCTATTTCTAAAACTAGAGGTCATTTACACCATTACAGCAAACCTCGGGATCTCTAAGAAAATTTACCCATTTTATTCAATGATCTTTAATCTATTGATATTGTTATTATTATTTTCTTTTCAATAACAAGTTCTTTTCTTTTGTTTGCTCATTCTTAAAGGGCCTAGAAATGTTATCACCATATTTTTATACACATTTTATGTCATTTGTAGCCATCAAACATTGTTAAATAATTAGGATGGAGTTTAATTTGTGTAATTTTCAAGAATTTTATCAGTCCATAATCACACAAAATATCTGAAAATAGTGTAAAAATTTGTATAAAAATTTTAAATCAAGAGATTTCTTATAATATATCATAAAATTAAGTGATATAACTATCCAAAATTATTTGCCATATAATTTATGATGAAAAAAAAAAAAAAAAGAGATGAAGATATATATGTATGTGAAATCCAGCCCTAATTATCACTGGTTCAGGATATCTGAAATCATATCTATCACTCATTACTCATCGAAAGTAGTTAAGCTTTTGCTTCTGGCTAGCATTAGCATATACTGATTTTATGGCAGATAATCTAAAAGCTAAACCTATACTTCGCTGGTACAACATTACATAGAACTAAAAATATATATATATATACATGTCTTGAGCCATGCACTGGAGGATGATGAGTGTGGAAGGTAACATGATGGACACTATCGTCTAGTTAGGTAGGTTAACACCAATATTGATATTATAACTTGAAGAGTCTGGTTCTCCTTTTGGGATTCAGTACTGATAAAAATTTTGATTGTAATTTCAATTCATAAATAATTCTCGTATGCCCTCAATCATGGCAATATTTATGGCCGCAATGATCGATACAAATCCGGCTAGCAAGCTAGCTATTTATAATATATTATTTGGTTAATGAAAAATGCTTGTTTATGTTCAATAAAGAGAGCTAGGTAGCTATCTTACCTGTATGATATTTTAGGAACAAAGGTGATGTGGAAATTCTAGTACATATAATGAAATAAAATAACAAAAGTATTTCAAATGCTTATTACAGCCACTAACTCACATGCCATAGATCGAGGGTCAAGATCTTGCTCATGATTACCATTTCAAGAGAGATTAACTTTGTATTAGTTTCATGTAATGATTTGGTTAATTTTGTATAATAATAAGTATTCATACAAAACAGATGGGCTATTGATTGATTGATGTTATATAATATATATATATATATATATATGAAATTTATTGTGAGATTAATATCAACTTTTGATGACCTTTCGGTTGGATTAACCTTTATAAGCCATGAAATGCAATGAGTGATTAATTAATTAAATAAAGATCTTCCCTTTAAGCTATACACGATTCAGAGAGTAGGCTTCCGCTTCGCTGATACTTACTTCACAACAAAGTGCCAAAATGTATAGTTAATCTGATTACAAGGCACTAAATATAATTAAGTTTTACTAGCTAGAAAGAGTTGAATAAACTACCAATATTAAGTAATGCTGAGAAAAAGCCTACACTAAATTTGAGCAAGGTGGAAGGTGGCGCCTATGAATGATGATGATGGAACACCTATAGTGGATTTTGATTAGAGGTTAGTTAAAGTGTAATGTTAAGAATATATTAGATAAAGAATTATATGTTCTGTATATAGTTGAACTGATATATATAACTTTTTTTAATTTTAGTTTATTATTTTTACATGCTCATCTTCATTTACTGATAAGTTGATTTTTCTTTTCTCATTTTATGTCGAAATAATAACAATATTTCTTTCTTACTTTTTCAATTGTCAATAAGAATTAATCTAAATTCCCATCTCATCAATCAAAATCAATTTCTTTCTGCAAGAAAATATTGATGAAATGTTGAAGTTTATGTGTGAATGGTTAAATAATGCATATCTTGGCTTGATATTTCACATCTTTGAGCAAATAATTCTTTCCAAGATCGTGAGAAAAAGTTGTGGTTAAACCATGGTAAGTGATTATTAAGATGTTAATCATTATAATAACAATAATAATATTCCTGTTCAAGTATATAATCCAAATATTAAGTGGATTGATTAGTTAAATAAAGATAAAAAGTCCAAATCACAATAACTTTAATGAAAGCACAATTCATATATAATTGGTGAAGTCGGCAGGATACTTTACAGACTAATGTTCCAAATTATGATACCTAATCCATGGTAGAGTATTTTAAAATTCCATCCGATGTGAGACTCTCACCAATTAAATTTTCAGAAGTTTGAGAACATTCAGAAATGCTTTCCTTTTGTTTCGAAAAAGAAGTCTATCACCATCACATAACAAACTAAAGTTGCATATGTACACATAAATAAATGTCCAAGTAAATTGCACTAAAATCAAAATTTTTTGGTCATTCTACCTTACATGAATGTAAGGTTACATCTATTTTTATAATTTCATATAAAAATTGTAAATTTATATATAAAACTTGTAAACAATTACAAAAAATTATACATAACCATATACAACTCTTCTATATCAATTTATAATTTTTATATGGATGGTTATATGAAACATTTTGTGTATGTTTATTTACAAATTTTATATACATGTCTACAATTTGTATATTATCATTTTCAACTTTTATATGAAAATAGATATAAAGTTACATTAGATGTATTATAGGAAAATCCCAAATTTTGAGTTGGAGACTGTATAGTTTTATTTAAGATACTAATATTAGTCCTTAATTATAGTAACAAGAGTCTAGTTAAGATTTATGAATAAATGGGTTAATTTTACTGAATGATACTTTAAACAGTAAAAGGTATCGCGAGACAGCTCGAGGCAGAAGAAAAAATACGAGGTTATTTATAGCTTAGTCTGGCTTTTATGGAAGCCTAAACAATTTATGGTTGTAGAAACATATTTTGTCTAAACTAAAAAAAGTGAGTGTTAAAATCATCAATTCTCTATACGAATTTTATAAGTTATCAGATATCCTTATCAATAGATTACAACAAATCATTTGCTAACATAGAAAAGTAAAATTATAAAACAAATAACATGACATCCTATTCATAGATAGGATCAAATTGTTTTCGGCTCTCCTTTAACAAATGGGTTAATGAAATTAGTTAATAAGGGTGAATTTGATGAATTTTGAAGACATTAGAAAAATTAATGACTTTTTAAGATTCAATTTCCATCAAACATTAAAAGTAAAACATGAGAAAAACAGAGAAATTAGTCCATTTATAAATGCTAAATCCCTTTGATTGGTTAATCGATGAAGCCATGCAAAATATTGGTACAAGTGTCTGAGTAAAGTATTTTTGGTTGATGGGTGATGCTTACATCGCAACACAGAGAAAGAAAAGAGAGAGAGAGAGAGAGAGAGAGAGAGAGAGAGAGAGAGCGATCGTGAGCATGAGCATAAGCATGAAAGGAGCAGTCAGCCAACTAAAGTTGTAAAAGCCTCGCTCTTAGGTAATTTAGAAACATACTCTCTTTCTCTCTCACACACACTAAGCTGTCTGCATGTGGAGGCGTGGGCGTGACTATATTCAATTTGCTTCTTTATGGACCACATGCAATATCTTTAATAAATTTCTTTTCTCCCTGCTATACTTTTCATCTTCCTAATGCTGCTTTTTCAGTTCCTAGATAGTCTCTAAGAATTGCATCATAAAATTACCAAAATGACTCAAACACACATGTCCCAACTTTTGCTATATCATTGAATCCTCTGATCATTTTATTATGTAAAACTCTAGCTATTTCCAAGTATATTTAGTAATCGGTATTCGTTGTCTTATGTGATATCCTAGTTATATAAGACAAAGAATAACAAGTATATTGGAAGTAGCAAATCAGGTACCTGGAGATATTAGGAACGAAGAAAGTCATCTTTAATTGCCTCTATTTATATCTTCTTATCCCCCCTCTTCTCCACAAAACCTTCAGCTAGAAGCAAGTCAAGATGAGTACACAGAATCAAGAAGCAGAAGAGAAATTCTGCAGAGGCAATGATTTTGAATGATCTTATCTCTCGCGCATGCACCAGTAGTAGTTAAAGCTGCCAGCATGATCTGAACTTTCCTAAATTTTTCCTTTTTTGGGAAAGACTAGATCATCTGGCAGCTTCACCTATTGATGGTATAGCATGAGAAACCCTTACCAACATGAACCAGATTTTCTTCTCTTCCCTTGGATCGATTTTCGCTAGGGTTTTCAAAGGACTTGGAAAACCCTAGAAAGGTACGTTATTATCTTATTTCTATTCATTTTTGAGTTCTACCCATATGGGTGTTCTATATTCTGCTTTATCTCTCTACACTCTACCCTTTTATGAAACTTTCTTTTATGGTATGTTTGAAGTTTTGGTTGTCGTGTTCGTCTTTTGTGTGTCAAGGATTGTGGGAATCTTAATAGCAGGTGTAAGATGTTGTTAGGGTTTTATGTGACAGAATTTCGGTGTCTCAGAGCGCTTGGTGCTTTTGAGATCCCTTCTCGTGCCTTGAAGAGAGTGCTTTTATGTTGTTTATGTCGATTTATTTCGCTTAAGAATTCATTTGTTTTCTTGCGATCTGGTATTTTTATAATTCTATATTATATTCCTTGTGGTTATTTGATATCCATGAATTGGGATTGAATCCCTGTACATGTAGATCTGCCTCATATAACTTAACAAAATTAAATTACAAAAAGTACAATCTGAATCTGAACCTGCGACTGCTCCATATAATGTCTTGTAGATCTATCCATCTCATGAGCCCAAATCGGCACTCACATGGGAGTGGCATAGTTAGTAATAGTATTAAACAAGACTGTGAAAGACATAAGACAAGAAAACTATCCCACATAAAATTATGAATAAAGAGGTAGATCCGGTTCAGAGTGCATACAGAGCTTTCTTCTGGTTTACTAAAAATTTACGAATATATTAGAAACATATAACAAGTAGTGTGAGATTTTGTTTTCTCTATTGAAGAAAAACCCACTTTGGACAAGCTTTCCAGGTGAGTTAAATTGTCATTAAGGCGCCTTAAATGGTCTTGTCAATATCTACTTCAAATGAAGGAGTATCAAACAAACTAGATAGGCAAGAACGTACGGTAATTTATTTTACCATTTTATAAAAGGCTTGATATCATTCTGGTTACAGCTGTGATTTCTTAATGACTGCAAAACGGTGGTACTGTTTTGTCATATGTTATGTCAAACAACAGTACAACACTGTCTTCTGGTTCTTCATTTGTCTTCAATCTCAAGGTCAAAAAAGCAGATGGTTGATTCCTTAATTAGGTCAGTAGAAGAAAACTTACAATGGCTATCCTTCTAGGGCATCCTAGGCTATTTGTCTTCTTGACATAAGATATATATGCAGAAGGAGAAATTTCTTATTCGTAGAGCAGTCAACTTTTTACGGCATCATGAAAGTAATAAGTGCATCATTGCCTAATTTCATTGACATTTTTCCGGGATCGCTCTCTATCTCTCTCACACACAAATCAATTTTAGTGTATTTACTCGCAAAAGCATGACCATCTTGGTGATCTTCTATTTTCTCTACTCTCTCAATCGCAATGTACTCTTCTATGTGCACGCTCACGCATTCCATATTGGGTGATGTTTGTGGGTTGGACGCATTAAAGTACTTTAATATTATCTATGTTGTTGGAGGGATGGTCACGTTTTTGATTGTTCGGAAGCCGAATTCAGGTAAGACTCAACGTCACCAATTAATAGTTTCTTTACAAACTCTTCCAGGGTTTAATTTTCATTTGTCTTGATCTCTGACTAGTAGGTAACATGGTTCGTTGTTACTCGAGTTTGTTACATGCCATTAATGGGACACTTCCCTATATCCCGTGAAGTTGAGTACTCCTAGAAATTTCAATCTTTATGAAATTTGGCTCAAATGTTGGCCTGCAGTTAGGGTTACAGCTGCTAGCTAGCTAGCTGTCAGAAGATATTGGCAAGAGCCAAGAGTATTCTGGCACAAGAGTAGTTGAAGCAAGCAGGCAACATCTGGGAGAAAATTTCAACTCCTGCTCAAAGCCATAAATGGGATATCTTCTCCACATGTTGCTTTATCAGCTATTTACATTTATAGAAGGGCTAACTACAAAATAATAATTAATATAGCCACTTAGATATACATTTTCTCAAATAAATAGTAACATCTATCTATGATTATGTGTATATGAGAATATATTGAATTCAAACTGATGCGACATTTCTTGCATAAAATACCTTAAAGCAGTGCATGTGTAATAGTGGTAGTAGAAGTAGTAGTCCTTGAGATGGCATGGTAGAAATCGAATCCAACACTAGTTTCTTCAATCTTAGCACTTTAGTTTCAAAAGGTTTTATAAGTTCCAGACTGAAAAAACAAAAGAGGCAAAGTTGTACCAGAGCTCATGAACACTTTGAGAAAAAAGTAGAGTAGGGATAAAGTGGTGTTACCGATCGTTTCCAACTCAAGCCTCACCCATGTATAAAATCCTAAAGCCTTTGTTTTTATTGCATCTCTCTCTCGTTAGCCACGTGATAACTTCAAAGAAGGATGTAAATGGCTACACACAAACGTTGTGTCACTTTCATTATCTCATTACTCTCTCTCTCTCTCCCTCTCTGTGAAATACAAATTCACATGGAAGCAAGCTCTCTATGTGCAGATGTGCCAAAAAGTCTTTCCATGCGTGAAAAGAAAAGCACACAAAAGGACGCTGGGACTGCCCCTTACTGGTCATATTACGGCCATTAATTATATCTTGCTTATGTTTAAATTTTAAATTATACAACTTACTAACTTTCTATGTTAACTCCTATATACAAATTGATGAATCTCAAAAAGAATAAAAACTTAAAATTAAAAAAAAAATAACTTTACAAATATGGATTACTGATGTATTAATGAAAGAGTCATGTTCATATCAATTTACATGTAAGAGTTTGTTTACAAAATTTATATGCATAATAATATATTGAATTCTTTTTTTTTTTTTTTGAAAAATCTTAAAAAAGTGAACTCTTAGAGACGCTTTTGAGAATTAGTATGCATCAAGTTATCAAACAAGGAGTCAAGCTGTCAAGTAATACTAAATAAATGTCTAATAAAATTGTCGAGTTGTTGAATAATGTTAAATGTTATCAAGCAATATATCAATTTGTCAAGTATTACATCCTTCATTGAAAAATTGAGAATAAATTTGATACTTAATATCCAACTTGATAAAAAAATCTAATATTTTTAAAATAAATTTCTCAAAAAACTACTCTAAACTTGACAATATTTAACCTTTTTTTTATTTTTTTATTTTTTAGGTTAGAGTGATAACTCTTCTCATAAGAATATGTAAGAAAAAAAAATAAAAAAAATCTTATACAAAGATTTAATTTTTATATATTTTTATTGGATTTGATAAATTTTTATCTTTTAAAGTAATAATTCTTTATGTAGAGTATTCTCATTTTTTTTAATAAATCTTCTCTGGTCTTTTTAAGGAAAATACTCAATCACTTTTGAGAGTGTAAGACCCAAATTTTTTGCCTCTAACCCAAAATAAGCCCATATATTCATGGTGGCTTTGCCCATCGTTCGTTTCAATTATAAATCCCAATTGGACACACAAGGTTATTTCGAATGATTAGTCCGTATAAAATCGATGAGGAGACATTGACACCCGAAACAATTGATTGACTAATAAAAGACATGGCGTCCATCTTCAAAATCTAAATGATTGGCAAGAGCAATGGGCTTGACGAAAGTTACAATTCTATTTATGTACTTCTGCAGTGCTGCTCTATATGTGTATGCTATTGACAATTCTTACATTCCAACACAATAATTTGCATCTTTATGTACCAGTATAACTAGTACACTAAGGAAGTCTAATTCAAGTTTGTCTCTACATCGGGAATTAGAGTTTGATGTACTTGAACAAGCTATTTATCTTGCTTATACAAAGATGACCATAGCATTATCAAATCCAATGATACAAAACACAAATAATAAAAGGGTTACATATGCAAGTATATAATAAACTTGTAATAGGTGAATATAGTAAATTATGTTGTGAAGCAAGTGGAGTAGAGCTCCACCACTCCCAATCGATTTAATCCACTCCTCGACCCAAGAGTTGTTAATCCAAATGAGAGTGGAAAGATAATCTCATATGCAAAGAAGTGTTAAGCCAGGGAGATGTATAGCAGTTATTCCCACTCCTACACCAACACTACTCATCTCACTTTCTTTTTCACCCTTTGAACGAGAAGTTGTAAGCAAAAATTTTACYGAAGAAGATCCATTGTTTTTGTGGCAAAGTTTGGAAGAGTTTTTTTTTTTTTTTTTTAATCACCAGATAGATGTTTTACTTCCACAAGTTCAATAAGATTGGATCAAYCTCRGATTTCAAAACTTCAAGAATGTTATGCAACTCATAATTTTTCGGGATTACTTTGCAGTTGAAATTTTGCAACCATGAGTGATGCAGAAGAACATGGTCAACAAGACTTTGTCAATGTTTCACTCATCAAACATCATATTGCTACAAATTTATTGAGAGCATTGTCATAAAAAATAAAAAGATTTAATCACATGTCTATTGATTGTTGAGAAGAACAATGAACTCCTATTATCAAATCATCAATCATGGCCAACTGGTTCATTGTCAATTCTAGAGGCAAATGCAAATAGCCACAAGAATGATAATTAAAACCGAGGAAATGGACAAGGATGAGGACTCAAAAATGGCTCAAGTGGGTGGTTATAATTCTTTTGACCATGAGAATGACAAAGAAGACCATCATTGGACACAGAATTGTCAGACATCCCAACACTTAGTGAACCTTTACCATGCAACTAAAAGAAAAACAATGAAAGACATTGAAACAAATTAAATGTTCTTGAAGAGTTTAACAAAGAGAAAACTATTCACCTTCAAGTTTCATATTTATTTCAAGACAAAGACAAACATGAGTATTAGAGAGTCTTCATCACTTATTGTTTATATATGTCCATACTGTTTATATTACCTTTTGTTATATGTTTATATCCATCTCAAGCATCAACTAAAAGTTTGATGATTCCACTAGTCAATGTAAAAGGACATGGATAAACTCATTTGTTCCATCCAGTCAAAATGACAATTTTTTCTCTTGTATACGAAAATTGAGTTTCATATTCCCTCAAAGTTGATACAAACCCTAGAGACGCAACCTAGTTATTTTTCTAGGTAGAGACAAATTCTTCCCTTGTAAAGACTCAAAAGTACTTTGTCCTAGTAGAGATAGAAAAAGGCCAAGCTAAAGCTCTTGATGGAGATATGGAATTGAAAGATAATACGAGGTTAATAGTATGATTGATATGATTAGAAAAGACACAATTTTATTTAAATTGGTCTTTCTAAAAAATTGAGAACACATGATTTTTTATCAGAACTTGACTTATGTTTTAGAGTTTCCTATAGAAACCTAAAATTGATATATACTTGTAACTAATGTGATTATATTAATAATATAAGTTATGGAGAATTGGATGTGCATTATATTTTTTATAGATTATTCATGGATGGTTGAATATTTATTTAGAGAAAAATAAATCTCATTTTCGCAATTTTACTGACATTGTGATTACATACTAATGTGGTACATCATATATTTATTTTCGGGAAAATTTCTGGTAGATTGATTGCAATTTTTTCTTGCTACTATTAGGAGAGAGTACCCATTAAAAAAGTATTTATCAAGGGGAGNGGGAGCATATCCTAGACATATGAACTAACTCTTTTACCCTTAACCAATTTTTGTTTCACTGAGTTTTTAATTAAAAGGTTTTTAATAAGGCAGTAGCAGTCTAATATACTTTAAGTTTCTACATATATTTGTGCTTCTTTACTAAAGTTTTTCTTCCAGTGAATTTTTGATACATTCCAAGCTAGCTCAGCACTGAACACATCTCTTCATCAAGTCCAAATTGATAGTTTGTTAATTAGTTCATCTTTGGGATGCAATGTAATCCAATTAGAGTCTAATAATTGGATTGCATAGCCTCCTAAAAGAATGTCATTTTGCATTATTTTACTTTATAAAACATTGCCTAAGTGTTGTATGTAATTTTTAGTGTAAGACTTGTTGTAATTTTTGATGACTTGTTNGCAAATTGGGGTTGCAATTCTCGGACAAATCGTAGTTCACCACCGCGACGTAAGTCAGCAACCGCTGCAGTGTTGAGTCTCTGCCTCCACAGCTAAATTTGAAGTTTATTTTCCGCCTCGGCGCTGAAGACCACCGCCGCGGTGCTCCATGACTGCCTTCCCAAGCACCTAAGTCAGTAGCTAACCGCTGCAGAGCAAGCATGCTGCTGCAGCGGTGCTACCTGCCCGAATTCTTCATTTTGCCCTTATTTTCTTGTGATCTGTAACGGCTAAATGAAGGGCATTTTTAGCCTTCCGTCACTTTGTAAGCCTTGCCTTATATAAAGACTACTCTTTTGTATTGAAAACATAACTTTGATGAATTTACAANAATTTGAAAGAAACACTTGTGTGTGTTATGGATAGTTTTCTCTCAACTTGAGTCTTTATCCAAATCCTTGCCAAAGGATTGGTGGTGATTCAACTTCAAGTGGGTGGATTACTTCCTTTAAGCTTGAAGCTTCTCTTGGCATTTATCTTGTAAGTATTTATCTTGTGTTATGTTGAGAAATCCTAGATGAACTTGTGTTGATTGTTTGAAGACATTGTGATTGTTGTTTGTGTTGATGAATGTATGATTGTTCTTGATGTTTTGAGGTTGACATAAGGTGATAATATTGGGGATATTTTGGGGGCACCAAAATTTACATGTTGGGCTTTAGAAATCACTCCTTTTGGCTTGAAATGCATTTCTATATGCATCAATTTTTGTTTAGCAAAGTTAAATATCTTAAAGTGGTGGATCCTTAAGGGGGAGTATTGTGAATTTTTTTGGGATATTTACTCTAACCCCTCAGTTAAATTTTGAAAAAACATTTAACTACAGACTTTTGTTAAACTAATATTTATCCTCCAAAAATCAATGTTTCTACAAAAATTAACACTTACCCAAAAAAATTTAGGGGATAAGTTTTAGTTTTTGAGGGATAAGTGTTAGTTTAATAAAAGTCTGAAGTTAAGTGTTTTATCTAAATTTAATTGGGGGTCAATGGATTTCTCTGAATTTTTTCTTAGCGAAGTTAAATATAATTATGTTAAAGTGGTGGATCTATGAGGAGGATTATTGTGAAGCAAGTGGAGCAGAACTCCACTGCTCCCAATCGATTTAACCCACTCCTCTACCCAAGAGTTGTTAATCCAAATCAGAGTGAAAAGCCAATCTAATATACCAATAAGTGTTAAGCCAGGAGATCTATAGCAGCCATTCGTACTCCCTAATCTAACACCACGCGTCTCACTTTCTGCCCAAACACAGCACATCAATGAAAGGCCAACTTGAGAAAGCGGATCACTAGTCCTTGAAGAGAGTTAGCTGTTGGAAATTGATTTACTCTAAAGTGATAATTGCCATTCACAAGGCCCATTCTATTGGATCAAAGGACGGTGCGCCTGGAACATTGGCTATAAAGAGTCTCGAGTATTTTGTGTCATGAACAAGGTTTTGAGAAGCTTATATAGCTCTCAATTTATAGAAGAGCATTAGTGCTTTCTAGCACTTTCATCACCCCATCTTTATATTCTTGCAATTCCTTCTTTCATATCATTTCTCTTATTATTCATATAATAAATTATTTTTTCTCATCTTCCTTCAGGTCTGTTTTGTAGCAACTTTAATAAAGATTTCCTGAGTACCATTTGTTGCAATAGCTATCCTAAACATTTAGTTGAAACAATCAAGTAAAAATAATGTCCAGAGAAATTTGTATGAGAGAATTCAAATGATAGGAAGCACGTATACTTAGTTTTTTACTACAAAAGTAAAAAATTCATCAAACAAAGAGAATATTATATAAGAATGGAAGTTAAAAATAGTAGCAAAGAATTATATATTCAGGCTCGTGTTGTTATGAACTGTTCAAGATGCAGGGGCTTCTTGCTTGGAAAAAAGGAAAACTGTGCCAGTCAACTGGAATCAACTTCACAACCCAACCGATCAACCAGGAGACAGCGGCAAAGCCAACACAAGCACCCCATTGCCCCCAGTTGAGCCTCTCAGTGTTGGCAAACCTGTTGAGAAACTCCACCATCACTAATTGCAGAATTAGTGTGATCCCAACAATCCCAACAAAGAGTTTGTTCTTGTTCAGCCCCTTAAATATGTTCTTCTTCTCCAGGTTTCTTGCATTGAACTCATTGAAGATCTGGCAAAGCACGAAAATGTTAAAGATGAGGGTATTCTTCACCTTCTCATCCACGCTAAAGATAGACCTTCCCTTGAACTGCAGAGTCAATAGAACAATTACTTGGTACAAGGCTTGAGAAAGGAGGTTCCGCCACATGAGTTTTGTTATGAGTGGCTCAGTTCGACCCACAGGGAGTTTGGTCATGAGTTGGTTGGTGGGTCGTTCGGTGGCTAGTGCTAAAGCTCCCAAGGTATCCATAATTAGATTAACCCACAACAATTGGACAGCAGTGAGTGGGATGTCACCAGAACAAACTGCCACGATAAAATTGATGACAAGGGCTGCAACATTCACTGTGAGCTGAAACTGAATAAACTTCTGAATGTTGTTATAGACACATCTTCCCCACCTCAAAACTGTCACCACAGAAGAAAAGTTGTCATCCAAGATTATTATGTCCGAGCTCTCCTTTGCCACTTCAGTGCCTTGGATCCCCATGGAGAGCCCAATGTCTGCTTCTTTTAGAGCCGGTGCATCGTTTGTTCCATCTCCTGTGACTGCTACCACATGGCCTTTCTGCTTCAAGCACTGTACCATCAGAAGCTTGTCAAAAGGGGATGATCTAGCCATTACACTTATCGTTTCAATCCTTGCCATTCTCTCTTCAGGTGAGTAACTCCTGAATTGAACACCTTCTATTACAGCATCATTGTTCAAAACCTCTTTTGGACTGAGAATCCCACATTCAATAGCTATAGCTCTGGCTGTGTACTTATTGTCCCCTGTGATCATTTTGACATTCACTCCAGCTTTCTTACAAGATTCAACGGCCGTTCTCACCCCTTGCCGACATGGATCCTTCAAACCAACAAGCCCCACCAATGTCAATCCGGATTCTTCAAGCCTCTCATTAATTTGCCCCACTTCTTCGGCTACTTTTGTATGAGCAAAGGCAATGCATCGCAGGCTCTTTGCTGCCATGCCCTTAATAATTGTCCCAATCTCCTTTCGTTCTTCATCGTCCATGATTCGTATGGCTCCACTTCGATCATAATAATGCGAACACATGGCCAGTATCATCTCAGCACCTCCCTTCCAGTGTGTATGAATAGCCCTTTCACTGATCCTCTTCATCAAAATTCCACTTCTCTTTTTCTCCGAGTTGAAGGCCTCCACATGGAGTATTTGACAGTTTTGCTTTAGGTAATCTACATTGATTCCCATATCAAACACAGCCCAAGAAAGTATTGCTTTTTCAGTTGGACTCCCAGAAATCTCAGGAGGTGATGCAGAATTTGAGTTATAAACTGTACCAGTTGCGTTTAAAGCAACCCCTTCTTGCAGCAACTGATAAACATTAGGTGACATATCCGAGGGAACACTATTCTTATTTGCTCCAGGCCAAAACTCGATTACTTTCATTTCATTCAAAGTGAGTGTGCCTGTTTTGTCTGTGCATATTGTTGTTGCTGAGCCCATGGTCTCACAGGCAGAGAGTTTTCTAACAAGTGCATTATCTGACATCATACGCCTCATGGAATAAGCAAGAGTTAGAGTAACAGCAAGAGGCAAACCTTCCGGAATGGCGACCACCACTATTGTGACTGCTGCAGCACTAATACGAACAATTGCATTCATAATGTCATCAAATTTTGCCTTGTGGCGGTTGAATTCTCTGTTTCCTCTTTCATCTTCTGTGTTTCCTGTGAAGTAGCGAACCAACACAACAAGAAGGACTAGTATCGCCACAACCGCTCCGATCTTCCCAATATAGTAAGTTAGCTTGTCGAGGCGAACTTGTAATGGAGTCTGCTTGTTCAAGTCACGGCTAATTGAACTCATCATCTCTCCCCATACTGTGTTCATACCAACAGAACTGACCAACATAGAACCATAACCATCTGTGACCTTTGTGCCTGAAAGCAAGAATGGATTCCTGCACTCATTGACCTCGACATGATCACTTTCACCAGTCATGCTAGATTCATCCACCTTCAAGGAGTGCCCATTCAGGAACAACCCATCAGCAGGAACCTGATCACCAATTCTCAAACACACAACATCACCCACTACAACTTCAAATATCGACACAGCTTGGCGCCTGCCATCCCTCACTACTTCAACTTTAATATCACCACTTTCATTAGAAAGCTTCTCAAATTGCCTATTCTGCTTAAAGTTACTCACAGTAGAGACAATGATCACCAAAAACACAGCAAATATAATACTACCCCCATCATACCATCCTTCTTTCCAGCCATGTTGTTTGATACCCAACACCAGAGAGACTATAGCACAGACTAAAAGCATGATGATAGTAGTATCTTTGAATGCTTCGCAGACAAAACTAAAGAAGCTTTTCACAGGTGGCTTTTTATGAGTGTTAGCACCAAAAATATTAATTCTATGCAAAAGTTGAGCCTCATTACCTTGGATACCATTCTTCTTATCGGTTTTAAGAAGTGCAGCAACTTGGTTCACTCCTCCAAGATTACTCAGTGATTCAAAACTCTTCTCTCTCACCATGCTAGTGAGTATCTTCTGATCAATATTGAGAAACTTAGGCTTGACATTATCATCCTGTACTGGATTTTCGTGAGCAACATCAATGGCAACGTAGGAGAGGGAGTGCAAGATTTGTTCGTTTCTGTATAGAGCTTTCCTGTGCAAAGAAACAAGAGCCCTGGTGAAACAAATGGCGGCGAAAGCCAAACGCCATTTTCGTTTTTGGCGTTTTCCCATGGGGATTTCTTCTGGGTCAGACGAGGCAAGTGGTTTACGACGGTTGAAAGACATTTTAAAGTCTGGTAATCTGTAGACACAACGAAGAAATATAAGTAAGATCGACGGAGGAAAACTCAGGTTGAGAATCGAAGTAAGTGCTGGGACTGTTTAAATACTAAGCGATTTCATGATCAACTGCAGTTCCTAGTAATTACTAGGTAACTTCTTTCCATGAATTAATTATCAATATCATCTTAATGAAATATACGTTCCTCCATGTTTCGTTTCATAGTTTGGTATGTATCCTGCCATGGTTCTTAAGTCATCAAGTGGAATTTAAGTGCCTTTTTGACTCAAGGAATTACAATGAAGAATTTAGCCTCTCTTTACATCAATATCGTGCTTTCCGTGTTCGCCTGACTTCCAAGAGATAGCGACGCTTTTCCATTGATGGCATATATTCATGCGTGTTTCATCACGAGGAAGCGCAGTTCCAATATTTCGGGAATTATCACTAATTATTAAACTCTCTTTCATTAATTTATTTAATGACATTATGTTATATATATAAATTAATTATGTATGCGATATTATTCATTTATAAAAGTAGCATCTTATTATATAAATTCTTTAAAAATTTTATATTATTCAACAGAAATTAATTGAAATTTCCTGCGTACTTTGATTAATGTGCACTCAAATATTTATATATTTATCTATTCATGATTCATGAGTAGCCGTTGGGTCTGAAATTGAATTTGATGGTTGAATGGAGAACTAAGGATCCTCTCTTTTTCCCAATGCATTTCCTCCTTAATTTACATCGATATCACAATCTCTGGTGCCTGACTTGACTTCAAATTGAAGGAGCTTTCAAATTGATGAATGTTTCCAATTATATATGCGTGTTTCGTTACAAAGAAGCAAGCAAACAGCATTTTCGTAAAAGGAAAAAAGAATATCTTGTTATAATGTAAAAGGAAATTAAACGCCATAACAATACCGGCATAGTAGAAAACAATAATAGTATCCAAATGATGTAGCTAGTGAAGTTGTATTATCCTCCAAATTAATCTTCAGGTTTTCAGGAGGAAGCAATATCAAAACCAGGAATTAATCGTATTAAGAGATTAAGGTTAACACTTGAAGTAATATAGAAGATAAGAGCTATGTAACAAACCATGGGCGTTTGATTGTGTTTGATGTCTGAATTTTGCTCTACAGAGTACGAAAGAAGTGTGCATAGCAAATAGTATAAATGATTTTAATGATTAAAATAGACAAATTCTTAAGATTTAACATGTGCCCTTAGGGCACATATTAAGACTTGTCAAATTTTAGTCATGTATCTTATATTATTAATTTTATGATATGGGAATATCAAAATCCTTAAATTTTTAGAAAAAAAAAAAAGACAGAGAGAATTCTTGTCAATTTTCTATTTGTATATTATAAATAATAATAATATCAATATAATTGATCATACAGTAATGTCTCCATCAGCTTGTTGGGTCTGCAACAAACCCTCCACATGCACTGCTGTTAAGAAGTGCTTTTGTAAAGGGGATATTTACTCTGACCCCAGTTAAATTTTGAAAAAAATACTCAATTCCAGATTTTGTTAAACTAATATTTATCCCTAAAAAATTATCACTGTTTCGGTAAAAACTAACACTTACCCTGTTAATTTTTAGGGGATAAGTGTTAAATTAAGTCTGGAGTTAAGGTTTTTTATCAAAATTTAATTGGGGGCTTCATGTAATTTTCCCTTTTGTGCAAAGGTTCATTCTTGTATCAGTAATTCGTTTATAGGTATATTCCTTCTCGAAATTCTAAATCGTGACATTGTGTAAACTGATATAGATTTGAGGTCGAGGAAGTTACACCAGAAAATGAAAAACCCGACTTGGGCTGTTATGTTTTCACGGAAGCAGAAGATTCGATGCTTTACTAACTTCTTTTCCACATTTCTTGGATTCTCTTATTTCTTGTTTCGCTATGACTTTTCCTTTACTTTAATATTTCATTACCAGCTGGGTTTCACATGTTGTAGAGTGTAGCTTTCTAGCTAGTAAATCTATAGGCTTTCTCCATTCAAGTGCTTCATTTATTTGATTTATATATGTAAAAGCCAAAACAGCCTCAGTTTATGAGCGCTTTAGTATCTGTTAATTCGGTGACTTCAATGTGAATGGCTTTATTGTTTGATAAAAGTATTTCTCAGAATGTATGAATGATTGACAAAATGGTGGGTGCTGTCAATGTGTTTCTTCAATTCACAAACACGTTAATATAATATTCTTGAATTAGATCTATGTCATGTGCTCCACATTGATGTAAATTGTAAATATTGAACACTGTTGCACAATCCAACTTGTTTGCCAGGGCAGTTTGTGGAGAAAGTTTGGTAGAATCTCAGTATAGAAAAAGAGTCTACCCATACTAGAAATTGTGTGGCATAAGCAATGAAAATTGTCCTTGAAGACTTCTAACTAGGAAAGGTCGCTACTTGGCTTATGATTCTACATAGCACAATTACTTATTTCGAAAAATTGACTTTTTCATGCATAAATTAATAAAATGATCCATAATGAATTATATGTTTTAGTTTTACCCGTTTATTTGATCCAAATTGATGGATTGGCAATTGTTTTCGTTATATTCTCAACATGAAATAATACATTTATAAAATCTCAATTTTATTAAACACTTTACAAGTTCTTATCACATTACATTACAATAGATTTTTTTTTCCCCATAACATCTGCAACTTCTTTTCCACACAGCAGAATTCAATACTAAAGTGATTTTATATTGGAATGAAAATTTAGAGAAGGGACAGAGGGCAGAGTTAGGGACAGAAAATGATAAATTTTTCTAAGATATAATTTGAGTTTAATTAAGATCTAAAGTTTATGTATAAAGAGAAATTATGAAGAAAGTCTGATTTCAATTAACTTATTATGCAAGAAATCCGTAACTACTTGGAAAGGTAGTGTGGAAACTACATAATAATAATAATAATAATAGTATAATAATAACAATAATAAATAAATAATGATAATAGAAGACTTTGTTATTTGATGTTTAGTTGGATAAATATATAAATACTTTCTAATATTACATTAACATTAATGATGCCCGTTTTTGTATAGTTGGACCTGTTGGATCTCGGAGGACTTTTAAACCATTCAAAAGGTGGATTGTCATCCCGTGGAGGATCTTAGGTATTTAAAATTATTCGGGAGAAGAAAATAATATTTTTGCTTCTAAATTAAGTTTTTGAATCTCAGCCTTCTCGGTATATGAATATTGTTCGGTGTGGGCACAATGGGCGAGTGTAAATAATGCCGATTTATTTTGCAATCAGAGGACAAACAGAGGAGAAAAGAAGGAGTGACACACATTCAACCAAAGGGGCAGAGTGTAAGGTGACTCACATTATAATCTTATTATATAGTTGTCTTCTTAACCCTAATTCTACTATGCTTTGGGGCAAAACCTTGTGTTAGTCAAAATCATACTTAGGCTCAAGAGAATTTAAGTAATTATGTAGCTTGTGTGCTGAATACTCCACACTTTGTTTCTAATTTAACCCCAAGATATTATTGAATAAGTCATAATTAAAGAATTTCCCTCATCGTCCATATAGAAACTCAAAAGAATCAGATAGTTACCTAAGGGGTATTATGGATATATTTAATTATAAACTTCAATGCGCTCGGCCAATAACCCTTTATCTCATAAATGCAACATGCCTTATCCATTAACTCGGGCTCATTCCACTATAGGCATAAAGTTACACAATTAAATTAAATATATTTTTTTACCTGAAACTTAATTATTTAATCTGATTAAATTAATTGAGCAAAAGAATTACACAAATACACTCATCGAACACTGATAGTTGAAGCTAGATTAAATTTATCATTTTACCCCTCTAATTAAGGCCAATTTTACATCTAATGAATGAACTAATTTAATGAACTCCTTTCATCAAACACTCTGTCAAGATTCATCAATCAAAATCTTGTAAAATCCTTAAAGTAGTGTCTCCTAAACCTTACAGGGTTATGAATTCCATATCTATAGAATAATGTTATGTGTCTTACAGATTTTATAATTCCAACTAGCAAACGTGTTAATGTTTCTGCAAAAAGCCTCACTTTTTATTCTATTCAAAGATGCAGCTTGTATGTCACGCCTCGAAACCTTTTTTACAGGAATCCCGAGGGTGAATTAGTAAATAAATAAAATGAAATGAAATAAAGCAAGAAAATGTTTTAAATAATATATTTTATACAGAAAACATTAACTTTTACACAATTCCAGTAAAATAAAATTTTGACTCATTCTACCCAGACATAATGATAGATTGATTTTATGATTGATTTTTATACCTTTATTCTTGTCAATTGTTGAGTTCTTGAGTCTTTCTAATGGAATTTATGTTAGTACTGCAGAAAAGAAGAGAATTCCCAGAGAAAGTGCAATTTAAGTCAAAAGTAGAGAAAAGTAGAACAAATCAGTAATTAGTGAAAGTAGTAGCTCAGCGCTACGACGTAAATTAGAACCGCCGTGGCATAAATTTCAGACACACAATGTTGCGGTGTAATATTGTACCATTGCGGTGGTGATGTGAGTTCAAATTAGAGACATATTCTAGAGAGTTACTGCTGCGGCACACACATGTTCCACCGCGGTGCTCATCTAGGTGAATTTCCTCTACCAAGTAAGAGATCTACCGCTGCGGCACTGGATGCTTACTGTCGCGGTATTGGCCCGATTTCCTTTATCCGAATTAATGTTTTTAGGATGAAAAATGACAAGTTTATCTTCTCTTTTTAACCTAGTTTAGAGCATCATATTTAAGGGGTTTTAGAAAAAGATTAAGGGAGAGCCGTCAAGAGGAAATCAACGCATTTTGGAGAACGAAGCTAGGATTGGAGATCATCTTAAAGATGGATTGCTTGATGGGTTCTATCTTTATGATTGTTTTGTTTTATTTTATCATGACTAACTAAATTCTATGTGATTGAGAGAAACTTTATGTAGTTAGATAATGATTTAATGATATTGAGTTTATTATTCCATTGATTTTGTGATTGATTTAAAGGATGAATGTGAATTACCGTGATTATTTTAGAATTACTTATTTGGTTAGTTAGGTGTGCAACTAAAAAATCAGATTAGGGAATTCACTGTTAATCTAGATACCTAATTGGCAAACGTTAGGGATTCTAGGTATGTGGTAACCCGGATTCCCGGGAACAGTGATCAGGGGTGTTAGTGAAAGATTTCAAAGTTAGAAATCTTAATACGACGTAATTGTGACGTATACGAGCTGACACGGACGTGTTGACGTCGTGCGTATGTGCATTTATAGGTTTTCGGGAGTTTTCGGGAAAAGGGGACTAAAAATAATTTTCACAAGTTCGTAGATTTTTCATCTCTAGTGCCCGTTTTATGGATTTTGAGGACCACATGAGTGGAATATAGATGGAAATGAGTTTATCTTGAGATTTCGGAGTTTCGGGATGATTTCGTGAAACTCAGAAAGGTTTGCAAAATTGCAGAAACACCCCTGGAGGCCAAAACTATATAAACTGCATTGGAGGCCTGAACATTCAGAAAACTGCTCAGACACCCCCCGGTCACCGAAAATCGCTGCCTCCGGTGACCCTTCACATTCCCGACGAGATAGGACCCGATACCGGTGGCGATGGAATCTTCCCGGCGTGCTGAGCTCGGCAGTGGCCACCTCTTCCCAGTCAGGTGTCGGGATCGACAGGATCGACACAAGGAAGATCCGGCTAGGCGAACGACGATCTCCCTCCTCTGGTGACGGTAGCAGACACCACCGGTCGGGATCTCTTCGTCTCGGCCAGACGATCCCCACGGTGGCCTCCGATCGGCCGTCCGAGGCCTGGATCACCGGCAGCGAGCCCTGACAGCCTCTGTTCCTCATTCACCGATCTGCTGCCTCCGGCCGCCGGTTACCGCCGCCAATGGTTGGGACAGACTCCCCTCGCTGAGACGATGCCGGTGGTGGTGCCCGATCACCGTTCCCGGTAGCGTAGCAGTTTTTCGACGAGTGGACGCCTTCCATGGCTGTCGCTGGATAATTACGGTAGCCCCCTGCAGCTTCTTCCCTTGGTACCTGCACCCCTATATGGCACCCCCCTTGGGTTTTGGATGTTGGCAGTTCACCCCCTGCCACGTGTGACGACGTATAGACCCCCAAGAGTTTTCAAGTTAGCAAAATTACCCGCGCTTGATTGTTTATGTGTAATTTATGGATTTACGGTAACACCCTCGATGTGTAAAATATCCGTTTAACCCCCGGTTTCTGGTTTTGCATGATTAGACTCCGTGACTCTAAGGACTCATCTAGAATCACCGGAACGCATGGAATTATGATACGGATGAAGGATAGAGAGAGAATGAGGTCCGGGACCTATAGTTCAGATATCGAGGTAGGGGTTCCTAATTGTACTGTTCTATTATATTTTGCTATGCATGTGGACTTATTTTACTGTTGTGGCT
>JANKKB010009288.1:0-19288 GCA_026225775.1 Bursera palmeri
ACACAATAACCCCATGAAAAAAATTACAAGAAATTGAACAAAAATGATAAGAAATTAAACAAAAGAACCAAAATTACAAGAAACGAAACAAAAATATCTCATAGAAGACGAAACCCTACCTTACAGAACGGAGAACTGCAACATCGAACGGCAGATCTTGAGAGGAAATCCATAGATTCTTTCTTTTTTTTTTATTCAAAATTTTCTTAAAATCTGTTACAAGTTGAAACACAAGTGAGCATCTCTGATTTCTATTTATGGGAGCCAATAAAACCTTTTAAGTAGAGCTTTAAAAAACGTGAAAAGGGGTAGATAAAAACGTAGCTACTCGCAGCCAGTAAGAAGTATAATACCTTCTTATAATTAATGAAAATCAGTGAAAGAGGCAGTTTTTGAGTACAAACGTGTACATCCCAGCACCAGCTAGCTGCCAGCAACCCACAACAACCGTACCACTCTGTAACAAGCAGTTAAATTTTTTTAGAGCCAAGAAATTGATAAGAAGATTCAAACTAGAAAATCAAAATCGATGAAAAGAGATGGTCATGGAGAAGTTCAACCGATTACCTGGCTGCTGCGTTGGACGGCAACGGTGAGACAACGCAAGGGCAAGGCGAGGCACAGCGACGGCACGGCACGATGTAGTGAATGGAAAATGAAATTAGGGTTTTTACTTTTTAGATCCCCTTTTTCCTTTTATACTCAATATCGTATGAGGTAGGGTGCACGATAAGCAAATATATTGACGAATATATGACAGACACGTGGCATTTTATTTTCTTTATTTATAAAACAATCGGGTCGGGTCGGTAAACGGGTTTGGACATAAAAATCCGAAATAAACCCGAAACCCGACGGGTTGGCTTAATTTAACCCGATTTCGGGTTATAAAAAGTGTTAGACCCGATCAAAACCCGACGGGTCGGGTGAACCCGATCGGGTCGGGTCGGGTCGGAGTTTTTTGCCCACCCCTAGTCTCGAGTCCTAAGATGTAATAAGTTTTCTTTATGTTGTATGAGAATCAACATTTAGTTTAAGATGTGATAAATTCTCTTTATGTTGTAAGAACCAACAGTTGGTTTTATCTGTTTTGGATTTTAACTAACTGGTCAATTCAACCTCGTGGAATTAGTATTATCCATGTTCTCTTGACTTCGACTTCAAAATTTAAGACCCTTGAGATATAGTGACAGCAATAATTTTTGAAGTTGGCATTTTTAAGTCCCCTTTGATTTGTTTTTAACTTTGCATTTAAATTCTTGGCTGGCACTTTGACTTATGAGCTGTAGCATTATGTACTATTGGGTTGTTGGGCTAAAATTATGATCCATATTCGAATTATATTGAGATATGTGGGCTTTGGAGTCCTTTACGTTGCACCTTTAGTAGACTTTTAAGGTTGGCTTCCACTCATCTCCATCACTTGATTCCTGTTTTCTCTATTCTTGTGAGATACTGATTATGACATGGTCTTTTCTTTGTTGCCATGATGGTTAATGGTTACTATTCTAATTTTTTGAGTTGATGTAGGGTGTTCTGGAGGCAGTTCGGATAAGTCTGGCTGGTTATCCTACTCGAAGGACTTATTCGGAGTTTGTGGATCGCTTTGGACTATTAGCTCTTGAACTTATGGATGGAAGGTGGGGGTGTTAGTTTGTTGGCAAAGCTCGATAATAAAGAAGTTTATTAAATGACTTCCAAGGATGATCTTATTAACTTTGATGTGTTTTTTCTATAATGTTACAAGATAGTGTTCAATATGTTAATAAAATTTTTGGTTCTGAGTATAACTTTTTCCCATCATAATCACATCTTTCCTAGTTCATTTTCTTTTCATTTTTCGAGTAAATATATTCAAAAGGTTACTTTAGTTTATTGAAAGAAAATAGATTATTAGTTTTTTAAGGCCTTGCTTTTTCACCATTGCCAATTCTCACTTCAATCAGTTCTTTGGATGTTCCATGCCTTCTTTTTTTTTTTTTTTTGGTTAGCTTAAAAATTCTTCATCCTTTCCTTTCTTTTTCTTTTCTTTATTAATTTTGATACAGTTGCAGTTATGATGAAAAAGCTTTGACAGAGAAAATTTTGAGAAGGTTAAAGCTTGAGAATTTTCAGGTATGCTTGTAATAAAGGTGCTCTTAAGCTGTTCTTATTATAATCAAGGTCCTGATGTGAATTCTTTTGGGGTTTTATATTATATCTCTTGCTTAAAGTGTTTATGTTTCTCTTTTTCCAATTCTTTTTTGGTGATAGATGGGGAAGACAAAAGTGTTTCTTAGGGCTGGTCAAATTGGCATTTTAGACTTGAGACGGGCTGAGGTTCTGGACATTGCTGCAAAGCGGATTCAACATCGGTGGCGAACATTTATTGAACATAAAAGTTTTGTCTTAACCCGTGCTGCTGCATTTGACCTCCAAGCGTGTTGCAGAGGTTTTACTTTTACTTTTTTTTTTTTCTTTTTCTATAGTTGATCTGTTTTGTTTAATCAGTTGCTATTATATTCAGTTGATCCTTTTTCACTTCTTACCCTTATAGACTGATTTTTAATGTAATTTTGATGCATGGTTGAAAGTCTATTCTTTCAATATTTATATGATAAAAGGTGGTGGAATTTTATATTGACCTCTCTATTTTTTCATCACTATACCCGTATCATTTAGGCATCTGGTTGATGCAAGTACTGTCATTTTTGGTACTCTATCAATATCTCTGTCTTTAACCAGTCATATAGCTGAACACTTTCATGCTGTTTGAATTTCTTGCCACCCTCACCAACAGCTCAATCCTAGTTTGATCCTTTTTATTTTTTTATTTTATTTTTGAAATTTTTTATTCTTGCTTGTTGGTAAATGGATATTCCTTTTATTACTTAACTCTTTCATTGATTAATAGACTCTAACTGAATCATCTGCTATTGATTTCATGAAATTTTACCTTATCATCATTTTCTATTTTCTTGTAGTTTAGCAGTTGATGTGGTTATTTTAATTGCAGGATGGCTCGCTCGAAAGGTGTATGCTGCAAAACGAGAGACAGCAGCAGCTATATCAATTCAGAAATATGTCCGCAGATGGCTATTAAGGCGTGCTTACGTGGAACTATCTTTGGCTGCTGTTGTCATACAGTCGAATATTCGTGGCTTCTCAATTCAGCAAAAATTTTTGCATGGAAAGAAGCATAGAGCTGCCTCTCTAATTCAGGCAAGCTCAATTTGGTTGATTTTTTTGTCTCTTCTATGAATGGGAATGGACCATTGACACTGCTTTTATTACCCAAATAATGACACAATTGGTATACTGTTGGAATAATGCATTTTCCGTGGTTAAAATTTAATATAATATACATTATTAATGCACCATAAAAGTGACACAAGCTTTTTTTTTTTTTTTTGGGTGGTAATCTTTAACCGGAAATAAGAAATGAAATCTCATTTTTTTTTTAAAGTTTTTATCTGAAGGAAACCTAGCTTGTTTATAGGTCATGATGTGGCGGAGCCTAAGTGTTCTTTTTACCATTCTTGAATTATTGACTTGACTGAGAAAGATACAAGCTTGGGTACCACCCAACTTCTCCCTTTCTATCTGTTTCATCTATTTATAAAGTGATATAAATATCTTTTGCCTTAGAAAATCCACTGCAGAATGAATTTTTTAACTTCCTCAATTGAGATTATACAGTATACATTTACTTCAGTGGTACAGGATACCAAAAAAAAAAAAAAATATTGTTTTATTTCTTCAGAGGGAACTTCTTGAGCATTATTGTGGTCAATAACATTTCCCTAAAGCTTCATCTTAAATGTTTGTTAAGGAAGTTCTTTTCAAAATGAAGATGTTGGTTTATTTTGATGATGAGGGAGGATGACGATATATCAGGATTTAAGGTAGAAGGAATCATGTTTCTGGATCAGTGGTTGCCTTTGATGTTTGGTTTTTGTCTGGTTGCTGAATCTAACATAACTACATTTATTCAAATGTGATAGGCTCGCTGGAGGATGTGCAAGTTCCGCTCTGCTTTCCGGAAACATCAAACTTATATCATTGCAATACAATGTCGTTGGAGGCAGAAGATGGCAAAAAGAGAGCTTCGGAGGCTTAAAAGGGTATAAACGACTATACTTTTAGTTGTAGAGCCTATAATGTATATGAAGAGAAAAGATCCTTCTACTTTTAAGTGATATTTATATCTTTTTCTCAACAAAATTCATTTCCCAATAAAAATAAGACATATATTATTATTTTTTGTTTTAATTTTTATCTGATAATAGATATTAATTTTTTCATAAAGGAAGCCTTATCTTTCTTGAAGAGAGGCAGGCTTTTTGGTTACAGTTTTTGAGTGGTTATCAATTGGACTTATAAATTTGGTTATAATGAACCGCCCAGCTTCTTTTATATCTCTATGGCCAGTCTTTTTGTTTGGAGTTAGAGGGGATGTGCATAGGTGGTGGATCTGTACTCTCTTTGTTGGTAGGTGTAGAGAATGCCCTGATTTTTGTGGATTCTATATTTTGTTATTGCAATCGGATTAGCTGTTATGGATCATCCTATGATTCTTTTTTCCTAAGTATATCAGTTTATTTTATTTTTCTTTCTATTTTTTATTTTTAATGGTTTGTTTCTTAGCTTTGCCAAGTGTATAGACTTGCAGTTTTAAGTTTTTACTATTGAAACATAGTAAAGAGAATGCGAGAGAAGATGTTTCTTTCTTTTCAGTTTTGTCACAATGTCAGCTGTATATAATTTCACTTGTTTTCTTACATTTAAATGTTCTAGGAAATGATGTTTTATTCTTTATACTTGTTTGCAGGAGGCTAATGAAACAGGTGCACTACGTTTAGCTAAGACTAAACTTGAGAAGCAGTTAGAAGATCTGACATGGCGGTTACAGTTAGAGAAGAGATTACGGGTATTGCATTTCATGGTTCTAATCTTGTTTTGGCTAACTTATAAATGGATTTCTGCTTATGGTATTGGTAAAGCTTGTTCTATATTTCATTAGTTTATTCTTATTTGTTTTGCTGATCATTGATAGAGATGTAGTTTTTGAGAAAAACTGGATCATTTGATTACCTTGACTCTATGTTCTATAAACAAGTAACTTATGTTAATGATACTAGTTTCACTTGAAACTTTAAACCTTGTCTCATGTGATTCTATATTTTCATTCTTTCTTCTTGTTTGTCTGTACTTTTAGCTGTAAATAATTTATCTTCTATCCATTTGTTTATGGTGTCATTCTTGACTGCAGGTTTCTAATGAGGAGGTTAAATCAGTTGAAATTTCCAAACTTCAGAAATTGTTGGAATCTTTGAAGCTTGAGTTGGATGCAGCTAAGTTGGCAACAATTAATGAGTGTAACAAAAATGCAGTGCTGCAAAACCAATTAGAGTTATCAATCAAGGAGAAATCTGCTTTAGAAAGGGAATTTGTTGCAATGGCTGAAATTAGGAAGGAAAATGCATCATTGAAGGTGTGTTCTATGTTGTTGATTGATTTTGTATACCTATGATCCTTTGAATATTTTGGTTTTCTTTTTAAGGTGGTTCTGGCATATTAAATTTGTTATGACTTTGACCAAATCTTTTTGGAAATATAACAATAAATGTAACGATTTGCAAACAATTTGTTCCTTCTTAATGTCTTGTAAGGAAAGGTATTGATGACAAATTTTTCATCCACTTCAATCTTAGCATTCAAGGACTTGATTATCAGCTATAATTAATTTGGGCTTTTTGGCTGTGGGAATCCTGCCTAATGATAAACTAGATGCTTCTGAACGGGAAATATGATAAGGGATTCACTTTCTTGTTATGTATTTCAGAACCTCTGAGTCCAATTAATTTGTGACTTTGGGACCAATTTGTAGAATTATTACTAAAGACTCCAAAATGATAAAATAAAAAAATTGACAAATTGTTAAATATAGGCATCCGCTGCATCTCATATTTTGCTCGCATGATCTGAATTCCTTACCTTGGCATTGTGCACTTTTAACTTGTACTTTTTTGGTAAATATCAACATTTGTTTTATAGGTATATCTCTGTGTCATCATCATGGCTAGTATTATTATGGAAACCATTTGTTGTTCACTCTTGCAATAAAGTAGATATTGTCTGGAGTTCTGATTATACTGTCAAATTCTACTGGAATATTTGTCTGTCATTCTTTTTTAGCATTTAATGATTTTTATCCTTTCATGAATGAACTTCCTTGATCTCTTAACCGTTTTGTTTCCGATTCATATTATCTACTTTTATAAGGAGATTTTACTTGATGATTTATAGTTTTCTATTGTAGAGTTCCTTGGACACCTTGGAAGGGAAGAACTCTGCTCTGGAGCTTGAGCTTATCAAGGCACAGAAAGATAGTAGTGATACCACTAAAAAGTTGAAGGAAGTTGAACAAAAATGTTCTAAGCTCCAGCAGAATGTGCAAAGGTTCTGTCTTTTCTGGTTTTGTGTTGTTTTTTTTTTACCATAGAGATTTTTTATTCCTTAGATATGAAGTTTTTGGTTGATGACTCTGCTCACGATTATTTTGTTTTATATCTGTCTCACTGTTTTTTTTTTTTTTTTTTTTAATGTTTTGTGAGCGTATTTTGAGGCTTCATCACTTTTTTGTTCCACATGCTTCATGGCATCAATAATCAAATCATTTCCCCTTCAAGTATAATTGTATATCTGTTTACGCTTCTCTTTTGTATGTGCTTTCCTAAAACCAGTCTTGAGGAGAAGCTCTCACATTTGGAGGATGAGAATCATGTATTGCGGCAAAAAGCATTGAGTGCATCAGCTAAGGCCAACCGTCCTGGTCTTGCAAAGACATTTTCAGAAGTAAGTTGTTCTGCACATTATTGTTTAGAGTGGATTGTTGGTTGTCATACAAACTTTGTTTCCTTTTGAGCTTTGCATCAAAGGTTACTTTTCCATAAACTCTTTTATTTATTTTTTCTTAATGAGCAGAAATACTCAGGTGCTCATTCTGTCCCCCACATTGACCGAAAGCCCATATTTGTAAGAAACATATTTTTATCAGTTCTGTCATCGAATATGATTTCACTAAGTGTCATATGTTTTTCACACACTTTTCCCTCTGGTGCAGGAGTCTCCTACACCTTCAAAGCTTATTGTACCTTTCTCACATGGCTTGTCTGAATCACGACGACCAAAGTTGACAGCAGAGAGGCATCAGGTTTCTCCTTTTGTTGTTGAAGCCTTCAGATTTTTGTTTTTAAAATTCAATATTAATATTTTAATTCTAGAATTTGGCACTGAGATAAGGTGATTAGTAATTTGACATGACCAGAGCTTTTTAAAATTTTTTGTGATTATTTTATTTCACATTAATTTTTTGTGTTGCCTAGTCTTTTGCTTTGATAAAGTTTAAAATGTTATATTGCTTCTGTTTACAGGAGAACTATGAATTCCTCTCACGGTGTATCAAAGAAAATTTGGGTTTTGACGATAATAAGCCACTTGCAGCCTGTATAATCTACAAATGTCTTGTTCACTGGCAAGCCTTTGAATCTGAAAGGACTGTAATTTTTGATTATATCATTGAGGGAATCAATGATGTTCTGAAGGTAATTTCACTTCTCTGGTCATCAAATGCTTATTTAGAATTTTAAGTCATCCTCCTTTACCTTCCAACCAATAAGGATTTTCCTGGCTTCTTAAGAGTTGGTCTGAATGCATTATTTGTTATTTGTTTCTAATAATTTTTGATAAATCTGTTTTATTACACCTGTTTCAGGTTGGGGATGAGAATATCATCTTACCCTACTGGCTGTCCAATGCCTCAGCACTCTTATGCCTTCTGCAGAGGAATTTACGTTCAAATGGTTTTTTAAATGCAGCTACTCAACGTATTGGAGGGTCTACTGGTTTACCTGGGAGGGTTGCACTTGTAAGTTCTGTTAAACTAATTTGAAATTAAAGATATCTTTTGTTCTTGAAGATATTCTTTTTCTCTTTCTTTGCAATTAATTCTGTTCACCCCTTACGATCAGTACTTTGGCATATTATGCCTGTCTATGTTGGAAGGTAATGGAGATTTAAAAAAAAAAAATATCTAGATTGACTGGAAGCAGCCTTGCTATGGTTGAAAGAGTGGCATATTAGCTATTAAGCTTTTTTTTTTTTTAGTTGTTGAATTATTCATTGATATATGATTTTATCCACCTGGTTTTACTTAAATCATGTGGCAAATTTCATTATGATGCATGCTGTTTATTTTTATTTTTTTTCTCATTTAAGTTGTAAAATTTAATTTTATTACCTGGAAATACGAGGGAGTTGGATGTGAATTTTGGGGTAGATGTTGACTTGGTAGCATTTTTTAGCATGCATACATGTTTCTTTTCTGTTTCTGTTTTATTTTAACATTCTAATATACCCGATTAATGAAAGAAAAAGTGTGGGTTATGCTAATTGTCTGTATGTGCAATAATTCTAAATGGTACATTGTTTATGATTTTTAGTAAGAAGTTAGTACTCTAGCATTAATTATTTCTAATTGTGAAGTAGCACTTTTATTCTTTTTGATGCTCAAAAGTTTTTTTTTTTTTCATGAAGAATCACATGCCTTATATTTAAATTTTATTGGTATATGTAAATGATAAATTGTTTCATGAGATTTGATTTAATGCTGTTACACTTGCAGGGTTTAAAATCTCCTTTTAAATATATTGGACTTGCGGATGGTATGTCACATGTTGAGGCACGATATCCAGCTATACTCTTCAAACAACAACTAACTGCTTGTGTAGAGAAGATATTTGGTTTGATTCGTGACAATTTGAAGAAAGAATTGTCACCACTCTTGGCTTTATGCATTCAGGTAAGGGTTTCTTGGACAGATCTAAGGCAGATGTGAAAGATAAAAATCAAAGTAGTCTTGCTCTGGCAAACTGTAATTGCTTAGGTTTATCATTCTTCTGATTCCTTGTTTGGGGCTCTTCTTCCTGAACTTAAATGGATATGGACCAACAGCGTACTTATGGTCTAGATGTTTATTCAGTGTATGTACTTAAAGGTTCTTGGGTACTATTATGTATCAACTCATGCATTCTTGTAATATTTTGGAAGGTTCCCAAAACTGCACGAGTACATGCTGGGAAGTCTTCTAGATCACCAGGTGGTGTTCCACAGCAAATGCATAGTAGTCAGTGGGACAACATCATCAAATTCTTGGATTCTCTTATGGGTCGTTTGCGTGAGAATCATGTATGTCCTGTATTTCTCTTCTTTTCCTTATGTATTGGTATGTTGAACTGTGATGGAATGGAAGGCTTGTAAGTTCATCGGATTTTTTGTTTCTGTTGATAATACTTGGAAGTGCTTGTAAAAAATGGGAGCTTAATTTGTAATAATGAAATAATGTTATAATGTAACAGTTAATAATCAGGCATTCCAATTGATTAATAACCTAATTTCAGCATCAAAAGGAGGAGAGAACGTTTTATTAGTCTATTTTCTATGTTGTATGACCAATGAATCCTCAGTAATTTACCCTTTTGGAAGCCCTATTGCATTTGTTGTAAAATAGCTTTGCTTCTTAGGAGAATTGACTGTCTGATCAATCAGTTATATCTTAACTGAAGTTTAGTCAATAAGTTGGGGGTTATCTGTTAAGTTGTGCAATGTCTTATTAGTTTCCATTACAACATCGTAATTTCACATTGCTGAGTGTTACTTTCTTTTGTTACCTTCTTACCTAAACAATTTGCATTTAGGTACCTTCTTTTTTCATCCGCAAGCTCATTACCCAGGTTTTCTCTTTCATCAACATATCGCTTTTTAACAGGTAAGTGATCATTGTGTAAAGAGTTCTGTTTGAATCAACCAGTGACTGGTGTATGCTCAGTATCGTATGATATTTCTTTGTAGTCTTCTGCTACGACGTGAGTGTTGCACATTCTCAAATGGGGAATATGTGAAATCTGGTCTTGCGGAACTGGAGAAATGGATAGTCAATGCAAAGGAGGAGGTAAATGCTGTCTTTGCCTAGCAATAATTGCTCAAAAGATTTGGTACAATAGATTTTGAGTCTCATGATTACATATTGCAGTTTGCAGGAACGTCTTGGCATGAACTAAATTATATTAGACAAGCGGTTGGGTTTCTGGTATAAGCCATATCTTTTTTCTCATTTGATCTTTGAAGACGTAAACTACAAAGTTTTACTTGAGTACTATGCAATTTCTGTAGGTAATACATCAGAAAAGGAAAAAGTCTTTGGAAGAAATTAGGCAGGATCTATGTCCAGTATGCTCATCTGATTCTTTTCTGTCTCTTGTCAATAATTTGAATGAAGCCACATTTTATGGATGATTTATCAATTCCTGTTGTCGTGATGTTTAAATAGGTGTTGACAGTCAGGCAAATCTATCGAATAAGCACTATGTATTGGGATGATAAATATGGCACACAAAGTGTATCAAATGAGGCAAGTTGCAAATTCAACATCTTCTTTGTTTGCAAAACTTTGGTAAATTAGTGCCCTTTCGGTTTCTGAATATCATTTGATTGTCAGGTGGTTGCTCAAATGAGAGAAATTTTGAACAAAGACAATCAAAATCTAACATCAAATTCGTTCTTGCTTGATGATGATCTAAGGTACTGTGCTTGTGGTATCTTTACCATATGAGATTATTGTTCTGGAGTGTTTTGGAATGAATCCTGTCTTATTGGGATAAAAAGATCCATAAAATCAGTGATTAGTCCCATACCAATATTGAATCCCATGTAATCAAGAAACTGAGTCATCTCAAGGAATTTGCTTGGTACACAGGATTTCTCATATTCTATATTTGTTCATTGCCCTTTTGGATCTCTCTCTAATTGTCTAAACGTTAGTTTTAGGTACTAAAACATCTTATGAATGCAAGTTTTCAGTATCTACTGGGATTGGGTTTAGCTGCCTGAAACAATTTAGTATTTGTAATTATGGGCTAATGTTCAGTCATTAGGTTTGGCCACTAAAACTTACAGTTTGATGGGCTAATTATTTAAATGTGAATAGGCGAATTCTGTTATCTGTTGAGAATTTCTACAGTTAAATCATTTAGTTTGGCCACCAAAATTTACAATTTGATGGTCTAATTATGTGCCAACACTTTTGTTATCTTGTATCTTAGCTTTCATTTAAAACTTCATTTTACTACTGCAGCATTCCATTCTCGACTGAAGACATAGATATGGCGATTCCTGCAATAGATCCTTCAGGGATTGAACTTCCGAGTTGGTTGTCTGAATATCCAAGTGCACAATTTTTGGTACAGCGTCAGAAGTAAATGATTTGATTACTTGTCAAAAGAATGGGTGCATGAACTTGAGCTCCAGCTTTTTGTGAAGGTTAATGCTCTCCTTTAACCGAAATTCCGGGGCATATCATTTTACTTGTAGAAAACCCAGATATGGCTTGGATTAGATTTGGGACAATCAGAAAATTGTTGGATAACTTTATAACTTGTTCATATGATTAAATGAAGATGGAATACTCGGACTGGTTTGTCTGCAACTGACAAGTACATGTCTCCTAAATTCTTGTAGGTTTAGCCGGTAGATGGTGATTGATGTAGATTGGAAGGATGTTTCTATTTTTATGAAGCTCATCCTTCATGCTTCTGTATATATTCTTCTTGAAGTCATTGTATGCTGATGCTGTTTTCAGCCTGTTATATTGTACATGGTAGGAACTTTAAATGTCTAGTTCATTGACCTGGATGTTTACCCCTGTAACATTATGTACCCCTTTTGGGTTCTAGATTTCAAACTTGTGTTATTTTATGGCGTTTTTAGGTCATTGAATTACATTAAAATATGTAAAGTCATTCTTTTGAAAACACAGCAATGCTTCTGTTGCTTTTTGCTACTTTCTCGCACCTGATTTGCCCTTCTGCGCTGTTGGTTGTTCGGCTGACATTAGATTGATTAGATTGATGGCTTTTGTGGTACATAAGAACACTATTTTATCTAATATATGCCCTAAAACTTACTCTTTCACCGTCACTATAATTTATCTATTCGTTCATCTTCCCATGCATATTCAGCTTTATCATGCAAGCTAAGTGCAAGAATGCTCGTTCGTATATCAACGTCCAGATACGAAGTGGATAAAGTTTATACGTCGTGGAGTACTTAAAGAAGCACGAGACGGAATAAGATGAAAGGGTCATCGCAAGTTCAGCTTTACGGAAGCTAAAACTTACTCTCAACTGCCAGTAGTGCTACACCACATAATCACTTGTTCCCCGAGCTTGTTAGCCTATTGATGCACCTGCCTCAAGCTGATAACTTCGTCAGCTCCAAGGAGTTAATGTTGCAACTGTGATTATGCTTAATTCCCTTAATTTTTCATATTATAATTTGATCCTGAGTAGAGGTAGGACATCTAATTGAATTTTTAGTTTCAAATTACGCAACAATTTCTACCTATCACTAAAGACAACAACGATGTAAGAAAGTTCTTATCGCTTTTCATATTCTCTTCGTACCCACAACGATTAGTGCGAGGAGCATGAAATATGATATAAAAACACCATGCACCCACAGCCCTTTTATAACGAAAACCTCTTAGACTAGTATAAAGGAGAGTACAATCCTCAAGTTAGCTTCTTATGTTCAGTTTTGTCACTAATCAAAGAGCAATATGAAGTTGTGGTTGCATCACTTCTACATTGTTGTAAATCGGCCACGGAATACGATCGCCAAGGAGAGACTCTAGATTGCGGGTGCAAAGGTGGTAGCCGTGGTGGAGATCTTGAAGATGAATCCTCACTTGCACTACTGATGCTCTCAGAGCTGCTCATGGCAACTGCTAGAGCTAAAGAGCTTCTGCTAGTGCTGATGGGTCTCTTCGATATTCCGCAGCCAGGAGAACTTCTGTTTTTTTCCCAGATATGATTGATGGCAAGTAGATTTCTGCGTCTTCTGCTGTATGCATTCTCTTGTTTTGCTATGTCCTTGATGCTGGGAGTAGAGGAAGCATCCGCTAAACTTGTAAAGGATTTTGATTTGCCATTATAGAAGTTGGAGATGCCTCTCCTGCAACCATTTATTCCAACAAATTATTAGACAAAAACCAGTTCAAAACATACTCTTAACAAACGCTATATATAGAATTTGACAAAGTCAATCCCGAATTATGAATGCAAATCAGCCCATCACTGCAACTATTCCCAATATCTGGAATCTGGATAATGCATTTTACAACAGATTTTGACTCCAAAACGATATAATTACGCTTGATTATAGATGAAATGAAAGAATCAATTTTTAAAAGGGTTGCTTCCAAGATCAACAATTCTATTTCTCTTGATAATGGATCTGGTTAATAGATATGGTCATAAATGCTTATGTAACTGAACTCAAGTGGACTGATATCAAGCAAAAGCCAGATACCCCATCACAGGGTTCTTAATTAAGTTTTTTTTTTTCTGTTAATTCAAGACTCGACATTTTACTATGCTCACACAACGGAAGCTCCTGAGTTCCCAACTAAATTAGAAACTAAATCTAAAGATTATTACCCTGTTTGTCTCAGACTTATAAATTGATAAAAACTTCAAAATACAAAGAGACCTTTGTTATCCTCGATCACAAACAAAAATTTTCGGTCACCCAGATAAAGAAATAAACTAATATTACAAAATCAGATAAAAAAATTAACAGAAGTGAAATACAAACCTGATAGGCAAGACCTCTTCTAGCGAATCCATCATCGCCAAGGGTCCTTTATAAGAGCTTTGCACCTCATTTTCTTCGCCATCCTCACCGTCCGATGATGATCTTCCGGACAGATCGCTGTTCCTCCCGATCGACGACGTGGACGACGAGCTACACCAATTATGTTCCTCCCCTTCCTCGGCCTTGCCGTCCGAGATCGGAGGCGGGTCGAAGATTGCGGCGCATGCCACCGCACCACCACCTCCTTTGAAGGCCGACGCTTCAATTCTATCCATTGCTATCGACATCTCTAGACTACAAAGAAAGAAACAGACCCGAACAAAACAAAGACAAAATGAAACGAGCTCTAGAGAGACTCGATAATGAAGATGAACAAGAAGAGTCAGGTTATTGATTCTGCTTTGCAAGTTTTGTTGGGTTCTTGTATAAATACTGGTGGTTTTATTTTATTATTATTAATAAAATATTTTTTAATAATAATATTATTAAAGCCTTATCCTGATCCACTGGATGTCAGAATATTTCAATAACTTTTTCACTTATCTTAAGAACAAAACGACTTGTCGTTTTAAGACAAAATTATCAAGTTGATAAAATAAGATAACTTTATTAAATGAAGCTACAGATAAGGATGCAACGTTCCAGCTCCAGGACCAGCCTTCTAGGCTCCAGCATTTCTTATCAGGATCATTTTTACTGATTTTACTTTTTCTATAACGGAATCTAATTTTCTCATGTTCCCTTAATTACTTTTTTTTTTTTAATTTTTAATTGTAATTAATAGTAAAATAAGGGTGAGAGTTGGGAATGTATGTTGATGAAGGGAATGGGTACCGTGGACCAACCGAAACCCTCAACGTGTTTGACGACGAAACGTCCAAGTACTAGTGGCAGGAGAAGGTTTACGAATCGCAGGGTGGAATATGGATGGATGTGAGGACGTGGCAATGACGAAAGTCTTCCGCCCCTTTTCTGGTGAGCCTTATCCAAATCCCCTGGGCCCCACACCATACATATTTATTGCGAAATATTTATTATTAAATTAAATGCTCCCGTTACTTACACTTTCGCCCCTCCATACTACGTCGTTTTATAGTTTGGTAATCGTATTAGGACTCTTTTGCATTCGTATTTGCCGCACGTGGACCCACCGTCCAAACGCGTGGGGATCCACTTCAAAAATTGGGTAGCTAACTGCAAATGTGGGACCCAGGTGTGGAGTATCATACGACCACGTGTCGGAGTAGTTGAAATCTCATTCCATACTTGGCTTCGCAGTTCAAATCTTTTTCCTCACGTGGCGATGAGTCATTTTCACGAACCGAAGCTCTTCCCAATCCTTTCCCTACGCGCGGCCGTATGTTAGGTGCACGTAATCGATTTTTTATGAAGAGCTTTGTGAGATCTTGCCACTTGTTGGATATTTGGGCCATGATGACAGTTGACATAAAGATTAATAAAGCGACATTAAAATGCCTCCAAAAGACCAACATTTATTTTTCTCTAAGAAGAATATGCTCTTTACAGTTATATTTTTATTAATTTATTTTCTTAATATTTCATTTGATCGACTGAGAGAACGTTGAAGATAAGAAGATCAAAAGAAGATAGAGATTGTGATCATAAGAAAATTGGCAAATAAAAATATAAATTTATGTAACATTTTATTTTATTTAGGATGAAGATATTTACATCCAAAACCTTCTTTTCACTTATTATGATTTAGATGACATAGAGGATGTTGCGAGTTTTGCTAGGACACCAATTGCCTGCGAGTTTATTTACGTGCAAGGCTCTGTCTTGGGTGAATGCCGTCGCTAGTCATTGTGTTATCGTATCGGTCAAGTCCCCCCAGAATAGCTCCAGTCAGCTCATTAGGGTTTGGCTCACCTTTGTTGTACCAATAAATGAAGCTCATGGGGACTGTTAAGAATATTAAATTGTTTTTGTCTTTTCCTATTATCTATTATTTATTATTATGGCCCATATGTCTGCTACATTATTGAAGAAATAGAATTGAATTCGGCAAGCAAGAGAAAGGCAAATTAAAGTTTTCTTCTACTTTCAACTATAAAATGAGGTTCGCAGATTCNTGTAGAAATAGAGGCTGGACAAATCAAATCAAAATTCTTCTCCTTTCAACTATAAAATGAGGTTCGCAGATTCAGAAATAATCATCTCAGAAAGGAGAGATCAAATAGAGAGGAAGAGTGTTGTGAGACTTATTTTGTGTGAGAGTTATTATCTTATGTTTGTGTGAGATTGAAAAGATACAAATAAAGTCTTTGTTTTTTGCTACTTGTTTTTTTCTCTTCTGTCTTTATTTACTGTTAAACAGTACCATCAAATTATATCTGGGCTTACAGCATGGTGCCCATATTTTTTCTTTGATTTGTTATTTTCATTCAACGCATTCTAGTACAAAAAATTGGTTTTCGTATTATAAATTTTTGGTATTGAACTTGTTAAAGAAATCATAAAAATCTAAATGTTTTATTTATCCAGATAAATTATATCTTCTACTAAAACATTCACAAAAAAAGTGGAATCCCTTTTGAAAAAAGCTATTCAAAAGTTTCGAGTGTGAGCAATGATTTTTTTTTAATTCTTTCCTAAATTTAATCAATTAAAATAACAATAGTATAAACAAGCTCCTTGATTGATTAAATTTCTAGCCATTGAATGAATACATCTTAATCAAGTTTTACACCAGAACAACAATAAATGTGTATCTAAACTTCAGTGCTTCTACATTCAAGTCAAGAATAACTGAATTTACGTTTCAATGATAGTGTGTTTTCTCATATTTGTTGAGCCTTTGTAAATATCTTCTTGACTTTTGACTTAAATTGTAACACCCCATGTCTCACTCGGAGGTTACGCCTCCGATGTGGTAATTTGTGGCCGTAGGCCTTAAGAGGTGGCACCCATCAAAGGTCCAAACTAACATATTATCTGCGTTAGACCCTCGGCTCGCATGGCTTTGTTCTTGGGCATTACGTATCACTGTCCCCGAGATGCGTTTCCCCATGCTCGAACTCAAGAACTTATATGTTCAAGATATCCCCCTACAGTGGCTCAATGATACTCACCTTAAACGTCTTGAACCTATAAACGTCTTGGGTTCAAGCTTTGGGGGACACATCCATTATGAACAAATTCAGTGGGGGTATCTCTTGAGGCTTGCGGGCACAAATCACACCAGAACAATACTTTAAGTCTGGACCTTCGATGGGGGCCATCTCTTGAGGCCTGAGGCCACAAAGTGCCACATTGAAGGGGTAACCCCTGGGCGGTGGCCAGGGAAATTGGTGCACCCGGGGTGTTACATGACCGCCCAGGGAAATTGGTGCACCCGGGGTGTTACATAAGTACCTATGAAATCTGAATAACTCCTATCATAATGTAAATAACGGCTATACTGCTATGTCCTTTCTGTCATTTTTTATTTCTTCAAAATCAAATGTTCCTGCCTTTTGAAACTCTTGTCACCAGTTGTACTTTTTTAACACATCATATACATTCAGATTCAGACAGATTTCATCATTTCATAGGGAAGAAATTTTTTTGTTTTTATTTGTTGTTATTTTCGTTGGAATTTGGGAACAGGATATGGTGGTGGAGGTAGTGATACATCCTCCAACTCAATTAAGTTTGCTATGACTGAAATGATGAACAAACCAGAGGTCATGAAGAAAGCCCAACAAGAATCAAAAGAAGTAGTTGGGAAAGGCATCGTAGTAGAAGAGTCTCACATTCACAAATTGCAATATCTATCTGCTGTAATGAAGGAGACGTTGCGGTTGCACCCAGTTCTGCCACTACTAGTCTCTCATTGTCCAAGTGAAACTTGCACGGTGGGAGGCTACACAATTCGAGAGGGTTCTCGGGTCTTCATAAGGTGTTGGCAATACATAGGGATCCTTCAATCTGGGAGGATCCATTAGAATTTATCTCAGAGAGGTTTTTGAATGCCAAATGGGACGACAGTGGAAATGACTTCAATTATTTTCCATTTGGGTCCGGACGAAGAATATGTGCAGGCATACCAGTGGTAGAAAGAATGTTCATGTATTCACATGCTACACTATTGCATTCTTTTGATTGGAAATTGCCTGAGGGAAAGAAACTTGATTTTACAGAGAAGTTTGGAATTGTTTTGATGCTAAAGACTCCTCTTGTGGCTATCCCAACACCGAGGTTATCAAATGCAGCGCTGTATAAGTAGCCAAGCAGGTTTGGTGATTATTGAAACTTCTATTCAAGACAACAAAGAAAAAAGAAAAAAAATAAAATAATAAAGTTCATAAATATATGTTTGCTCTGTTGACAAGGTGAGTTTTAAGGGTGAATTATACTCTCCAATGGATCTGGATTTATACCTACTGTAAAATCTTATTGATGGCAATATGGCCCATACTATAAATTTCGTGTTTGAATTTTCGTTTTGAGTAATGAGTAGCGCTATATAGCGCCTACAGTACTTTTGCTTAATAGTTCCATATTTAGTATTTGGAAGTATTAGAAGTCCCTTTTCTTATTCATGAAAGCAATCATTTTCACCTTTTAAATATCTTACGTATAAAGAATCTAAATAGTTTCTCTTATGACCCCTTATGAAAACTAAAGTAGAAATTTTACATAATTTCTTCTTCGAATAAGCTATATAATGCGGGAAAGCATTGCTTGTCAACAATCTTTCTGCCCAGAAACTCGAGTATTCAACGACTTTATTGGATAATTAGGCCTTGTCAATGAATATGAATGATTTATTATACAAAATACGAAGCATGGGTGGTCGCTGGTGGGTCATTACTCATTTCGATATCTTCTGTGAGGCTAGTGTATTTTCATTTGTTAATGACTTAAAAGAGATGGAGATCATGGTTGCAACTTTGAATTTTTTCAGACAGAAAATAAGTTGACAACAAATAAAAGATTGATATAAAATATATCTAGAATTTTATTACGGTTTATGTCCCCATAAATTTCAAAACGCGGGCTATCGAACAAGGATGTGCAGCTCCTTTAGCCAGGCTCTTGCAGAACTCATGTTGCTGTTTGGAACACCAAATATTTCAGACATCTTTCATTGCTTTCAAGGCTTGATATTCAAGGAATAGCACGGCGAACAAAGCAGATTAACTTATGGTTCGAAAAGATAATTGACTCTGCTATTGAAAAGCATAGGAATAGGGCCGCAGTTAGAGGAGGAGCGGGTAAACAATTGAAAAAAAAAAAAAAAGACTTCTCTCAGTTCCTCTTGGAGCTCAAGGAGCATGAAGATAGTGTGAACGATCATGGTATGCCTCCTATTTTCTGTGTCCAAATTATAAACGAAGAATTCCTAATAGAGATGTTGTCGTTTCTTAATTAACTATCTAAACGATTAAAATTTTCGACACCTTGTGTTTACCTTATTATTGTGTGTTTGCGTTGTTTAATTTTAACCGGACATAATAACGGGAGGAACAGACACCACTACTACCATGGTGGAATGGACATTGGCAAAGTTGATGCTGTTATGAAATAGACTCACGCAGCATAAATTTGAAATGGAAATAACACAATAAAAAATAAACAATGGGCAAAGGAT
>JANKKB010009303.1:0-16561 GCA_026225775.1 Bursera palmeri
AAGTGCAAAACAACTTATGACATTATAATGGAAAATTCTGGTACTCCCAAAAGTAGATTTCCATATTCTTACTATAGCACCTTCCACCTCAAACCTATTTAACTTTTACCAGAAAAAAGAAAAGGAAATGTGACTAACCCAGTCAAGCCATTGATTATCATACGTCAATCCCAAACCACAAATCTGCATGAGGGCAGGTAAACCTTATCAGTTACCACCAGGAAGTCTTATGTTTTCATAAACTAAGAACCGATGACATCTGAAAATCAGTAGCAAATAGCTCGCTCCATGATGAAATGTCGGCTTCTACAAAAACACAGCCAGCAGCAACTACACGGAATTTTTTATCATATTTGGTTGACCCAAATACAATAATGATACCAAGATTACAGCTTAAAATGACCATTGCAACTGTGCTAATTAGTGTTGGATAATCTGACACTTTTTGAACAATGCAATGAGATCATCTCATTTCCTTAAGGGCCAATTCCCGTTAAAGTGTAAATTACGCCTTTCCAAGTTAAAAACTTCGATCAATTGAAACTGAGGTCACAGTCATCATTCCCACAATATTCAAACCAATTCACACCATAACAGCTTTGTCATGAATTGAGACAAGCACTTATTTCTGTGATGCAGCACCCAAGGCTTATAAAGCATGCACAATATCCATTGACAGAAAACCCCACAAACATGTTACCCAAAATAAAAAAAAATAATTTCACCCAGATCATGATCCAAGACTGCACTCACACCATGATGCCTTCCTCAAGACCCAAGTTCTTGCAGGCAACATTCAAAGCTGTAACACACAATAGCAAAATTTATTCACAGTTTGTGACACTCCATAAGGGGTAGTAGATCCACATGCTCGATATGCAACAGAAGATATAGGAAAAAGGTAACTAGCACAAAATCATAGGAAAATACTATACTTAGTCATACTATTAATCGCACTCCGGAGAATTCNAAGGAAAATTGAGAAAGAATCATGCTATAAGGAAGAGTAGTAATCAGAATGCATGTCCATGCATGCTACCATTTCAAAATTCCGATATCAATTGTGATGATAGCAACTATTCAATTCATAGCACATGGCACAGCAGGGCAGGCCAACAGGTATTCCATGAATCGTCCAAATACCGCCTAAGACTTCTGCTCACTAGTACAAACCTTTAATAGCTCTATGAAACAAAGGTTAAGTTTGAACACAGTTTAGGAAATGCCTACTATCTGTCTATCCCACAGAAGATTACAAAAAAATAGAGGCAAACCTAGTTTTGTTTTCTTATAGTACATTCATACACACCGCAACTAAACCTAAATTTTGAAATCCGTAGAACAGGCAAAAACATCAAATTTCGTTTCGTTTCACACCAACCAATCAATTAACCACTCAATCCCCCAACAACCACAAAAAAAAAAAAAAAAAAAAAAAAAANCCTAAGTTGAAACACATTATAGCTACCGAAAAAGAGCATTTGAAAACCCATAAATCAAACAGTAGAAAAAAATTGCGGATCATTAACAAGTTAAGGTGCTCTCCATGAAGTCTCAGCTCGAAAAAAACAGTAATCAATCTATATTTGTTTCAATTATAATCAAATTAACATACACACACCCGAAACAGATCTAGGATTACAAATCACATCATTTATCTTCACTTATGGTGACTTTCGTAGTTTTCGAAATGAAAATTACGAAATTCATCTTCAAGAATCCTCAATAGAAAGCTGTTTGAACAGTAAAAAAATAAATAAAATAAAAAAAGACAACAGAGGAAACGACGGAGAAACGAACCAGGCTCGTCCGCGTATCGATCGGAACGATAATAAGGTGGAGGATCTCGGCGAACTTCACCAGGCTCGNTAATCGCTGCCGCCACCACCTCGACCACCGCCGCCTACGTCACCGCCTCCATCGCTGACGGAGGGTCGTACGACAAGGCTACTGAGCAACGGCTGATGATGCGGTGTCGTTTGCTCCTTATCTCTCGAACCCATTAGACGAATTTTCTTTCTCTCAGCACCCGAGTTCGATTAGCTATAGTCAGTTGCCGAGATTTCAAGTGTAATGTGTGGAGTGTATTGCAGAAGCCCTAGGGCACAGCGTAATGGACATTACGTTTAGTAAAATTACAGAAAAGTTCATGTTATTGCCTTGTTTTTACCAGGTCAAAAACTCGCGTGTCGTTACAAGACACCCTTTGCTTGATTATAAAAATAAAAATTTATCGTAATAACCTTATTTTTAAATACATTTTCAAAATTTTTAGTAAATAAATTTCATATAATAACTATAATCCGAAAATTCGATCATTTGTGCTTAGCTCGATAGCTATTGAGCTTGTAAAACTGTCCAAGTGTCCAGTAAACAATGACTTCAAAATTTTTTAAAAACAAAAAATATTTTTTTAAATTACAAAAATAAGTCTATTTTTACAAATTCCTCATACCAAATTAGCAACATGTAAACCAGCTAATTTAAATCATTTAAAAGAATTATAAAATTTTTGCTTAATAATAGTTAACCATTTCTATCTCTAATTTTAAATATAAATAATTCCTCTAATAAAGTATTATAAAAGATAATATCATAATATGTGTATATGAATTATTAAATATCTAATTCCTTTAAGATAATTTATATTGCTAAAAGTTCCTTGGAAATTATTAAATCTTTATATACTCACGCTAGCCGACGAATCCAAAGTCCATGGCACGTGCTGCTTGTCCTTTCATGAGTCCGACACTGATTAGTTTAAAATGTCGTCAAATATTATTTTAGTTTAAAAATAAAAGAATCTTAGATTTTCTTTACCCGACAATTAACGCTTCATGGGCACGTGTACGCGTATACTGATCACATGCAGAGGGACGCAGGTGGAACAAGCAAAAATTCCAGTGCTGCCATCCCCGGACCGAGACCGCGCTTGGAAGGGATAGCTTCGTCAATCAAAGGAGAAAGAAAGAAAGGTGGCCACCCTCAAGTCTCAGCGCCTCCTTCTCACCGTCTTCGATTGTCACATCTGCAGTGACATGGAATCTACAATGTGACGAGAGAAATGACGAATGATGAAGAGTGTAACTTAATTTTTTATGTCATATTCAGTTTCAAGAAAGAAAAGATGGTCGGAAATTGAGTGAAAGAAAAAAATAGAAGAAAAAGAAAATAAATAAAGTTTATTTTTCTTTGTTTGGTTTTGTAATACAATCTTGAAAGGAGTGAAAAATCTCGTAAATTAATTAGACAAAAATAACCAAAAAATTTAATAAAATAGCCTCTCGGAGGGGGTCAATGGCAAAAGCGACGCCGGTACAACTTAGCTAGATTGATAGGTTGTCGATTGTCGATTCATTTTATGTTGGCAGTGATGCTGGATGCATGGCTTCGATGGCAATCACGGTGAACGATGGTTAACTTATTCTTTCTTAATAAATTGATTTGAAATAAATATATAACATTTACAATTATTCATAATTAATTATAAATTTATTAATAACTTATTATTTTAAAACTTATGAAAATAATAAGGTTAATTTAATAAATTTTTTCCTAAGGAAACTAAGCTTTCTTCCAAATTGGAAAAAAAAAAAATCAAATTGTCAAAGTTTAGAGAAATTGGATTTTTGGAAATCCAATTTCCTTAAAGTACTAGTCAAACCAATGAATATAAAAAGGTTTTCTAAGGAAAGGTTTTTCCTTTCCCCCTAGAACTAAATTTTTTAGATTCTAAAATTAGGGTTAATTAAATTTGTTTACTGAAGTTGAATCTAATTAAATTAGTCCCTACCGTTAACATTCAAACACTAAACTAAGCTGGATAAGACGGCAAAACTGTAATTCCATGCCACAACCCAATAACTAATGGCCAGAATCCGACAACCTACCACCCTTTTGATTTAATGCTATGGTTTTAGATTTTTTTTTTTTTTTTTTTTTGTTTATGTTCGATTCATGTGTTTGAGATGAATTAGTGATATTCTTCGATGTAATAATATAATTTTTATACACAAAAATCGTGTTTTTGGATGGACGTTGAAGATGATTGCAAAGCTTGTTTCTACCTCTGATATTGCACTTGACGTGGGATGATAATACAAACGTTGTCCAATGTCAAACATCCGATATCGAAAACTCTTTGGATTGTCATTTGATGTTAAACGTGATATCAAAAGCAGAAACAAAGAAATATCCATTATCGAATAGCTGCAATAAGACATTTCTTTGGTACTCCATTTAATGTTGAGTGCTCTATCAGATGTGTTTGATAACAAATAAAGAGTCATCATATTATGTTAAACACAATACTTAATAGTTCGATAAAATACTCGATGATCATCGGGTGTAGTCTCCAATATTTAAAAACCAAATTAAGAAAAAATAGATATTTAATTGACTTTTAAGCTAAAAAAATTAAGATATCTAAATTTTAGGAGAATTCATCATTTATCAAATACTCCCTAAATTTGAGTTAAAATCGAAATTTTCCTTTTGCTTTTGTAAAGTAGTGGGATTTTGGAAAAGCAAGAAGCGGTGGCAAGATTCTAGACGTTTGTCCGCGCAGATTACTCCGACCACGCTGTCTACTAATCATTCGGTTTATTAGGAATTAATGAAGTATTCTTCGTTCATAACCTTTAAAACAAACAAGAAATAGTAGATTCGATCGATATTGGACATAGATTGCTCTAGAATATATGTATACTGTAATACCAAAATTCAATTTCTGAAAATGTAATACGACAAAATCCTTGAAAATTCTAGAATCAGCCACCTGTCACATGAAGCGCCAATCACTACAATCACAACCAGTAAATGACTAAAACACCCTCCATAAAGTCGTCACCTCCGCTGCTGTTGTGAAAATTACGCGCCAACCAGTATTCCACCACTAAAACTCGACACCTATTCATTATCGTACAACAGTAAGACTGTCGTTAATTAATTGATAAAATGAATATAATTTCTTTGTAGCTATAAGTTTGTCTCTTTTGCCTCTTAAAGTTATGCCTGTGGAATAATGATGCTATAAAAACACGCTTTTCTTCTGATTGCTTCCAGCCCAGGGGAGAGGGAGAGCTACGTATTTTAGAAGGTTTATTGAATCACTCTTAACCTACACCCGGCGCATGTTAGTGCAGAGCCATTTCCTTCACCGGTATATATAACCAGTTTTGACATCATTTCGTGAAGTTTCGTTGTTTGCAGCTTGAGTGTCACTTAACTTTCCTCAATCACTTCTTGCTCATATCTTTCCTAAATTCTCCGGCTACTCGAAACGAATTCAAGGTGATTAAGCTTTAATCAGTTATTCTAATTATAGTTTGTTGTATGTTCGATGATCGATTTTTGTTTTAAAATTTATCAGTGCTTCATCTTGATTAAGATATTATTTATAGTTATTATTATTTTGGTAGATATTGGAGTTTTTTGGTATCATGATACGGTAGAGAAGGTATCAAGTTTATTTATGCTGGGGTTTACTTTAGTTTGGCGAATCTCTGATTCCTTCTTCGACCTGTTTGCCTGCTGAGAAAATAGAGGAAAAAGAAGAAAGCTGAATGCTAATGTTATTATTTGCTGTGATATGAATTCTTTCTTTAATCTGATATTGATGTGTATAATTAGGTGATGTTATAGCAGAGTTTAATTAGTTAATCAGCATGGAGTCCTTCAGTACCATTTTCTTAGGCAATCTTTTGTTGAATGTTAACTCAAATTAGCATAAGAAGTTACGAGTAGCTTTATGAGTTGATTATGCAACTCAATTTTCTGCTCGATCGCTGAGAAATTGACGGAAAGAAACAAGTATGCATGCATTAAATGATGTTACTTCTTTTGGTTTGTGAACTTTGATTAATCACACGCCCTGCTTGAGGAAGTAACTGAGAACTGGATTTAAAGATGAAGTTTGACTTTCCTTTTCTAGTTTTTGAATTAACCAAACATTACATCACTCTTTTGACAGTTAAAATAGCAAAACGAAAGAAAGAAATATAGAAAGAGAGATCGGAAACTTAATATAAAAAAATGATAACATGTATTTCATTGAAGTCTAATACTGTTGGAAATTGGAAATTGATGTGGTCTGCTATTTGATCGACGTTTGGTGATGAATGTAATGTGACAGTGAGGTCCTAAAACTCTTCAAATTTGGTGATTTGGAGGGGCAAGCTGGCTGCAGCTTGGCATGTGGGGACGTCAACGTGTAGCATTCTCGATGTATAAGCGAACGTCATCACGAGATAACACAAATTTTGTTGACGTAGAAGACAACTCAGGTAACTTTGTATAGACCAGTTAAGTGCAGCTTCCATTTTGGTTATCTGTGGTATTTACTGCCTTTTGTTTTCCTTCTCCTTTTGACAACTCTTTAATGATTGAGTATGTTATTATATAGGCTGTAGAAAAATAAAGCAATATCAAAATCTTTGGATTTAGTCCAATTTTCAATTCTGTGGAACTAGATGCATCAGTTTTAGAATTCTGCTTCCCTTGTTCAGTTCTTAAAATATGTTATCAAGGTGGAGAAAAACATAAACATAAAACCAAAGAGTAAGTTTTATGATGAAATATAACTGTTATATTATATTATTATAAATGGAAGAATCATTTCAGTAGGTGCTTTATGCATTATCTAAATTGTGCAAATATGCTGGGGAGTTTGAGACAATAACTGGGCAACTTCTTGTATTTCTTTTAGCTCTTCTACAGGAAAGCATAGATATGGAAACTACAAATCCTTCTTGGAGGCTGTCATTTCCCCATGTGTTAGTGGCAACCATATCTTCATTCTTATTTGGTTATCATCTCGGGTTCGTGTGTTATCTTAAAACTTAGTCCCTTTCTAGTTTCTCTTCTTCTTGGTGTTCTTTTTGGTCGTTTATGAATCATTGATAAATGTTTCCTTCTTTTCATGATGTTCTAATTAACAGAGTAGTTAATGAACCACTAGAAAGCATCTCTCTTGATCTTGGTTTCAGTGGGAATACCTTAGCAGAAGGTGAGATGTGGGGACTCTTCTCTTTTCTTGTTTGGGGTTGATGTGGGATGTTGGGATGGGTTGGAGGGATTCTGATTGTGATATTCTACATTTAGGCCTTAAATCTTCTATATTTTATTGTGTTATTTTAAATGAAGGTTTGGTAGTGAGTACGTGTCTGGGGGGTGCCTTTATTGGATCGCTATTTAGTGGTTGGATTGCTGATGAGTTTGGCCGTCGTAGGGCTTTTCAGTTGTGTGCTTTGCCTATGATTGTTGGTGCTTCAGTGAGGTAATATTTTTTCACCATAAAGCAAATGCTTGTAGAGTAACAAGTTCCTTGTTTTGTAGTTCATTTTGTTTCTTTCTAAATCTGTGCTGATCAGAACTTTACCTTGCAATTTTGACAAATTATAGTCCTAGTTTAAGATTATTGTTCAATGTTTAAAGGTCAATGGATATGGCATGTTTGAGTTGAAATATTTTAGTCTGTTTTTTACTGTGTAATCTTATTTATGTATTTGCTTCCTTGTAATTTTATTTCGGTATAAGAATGAGTCTATTAGTGTTTGATGCAAATAATCTCCCCTCTAACTTCTTTCCTTCTGAAGTTTCTATATTGTATTGATAACTGTCTGAAAGTGAAGACTTTGATTTCCAGTGCAACAACTGTAAGTCTTGCGGGAATGCTTTTAGGAAGGTTCTTGGTTGGGAATGGAATGGGCCTTGGACCCCCTGTTGCAGCTCTTTATGTGACAGAGGTATATAAATTGTGATTTACATTCAATATTGTGTAAACACATCTTTCTTTTTTACGAACTTGGAATTTTTATTTTGTTTTTGCCTCATCAACTTGAGCAGGTTTCTCCTGCTTACGTGAGGGGCACTTATGGAGGATTCATCCAGATTGCGACTTGTCTTGGACTTATGGGGGCTCTGTTAATTGGAATCCCTGTCAAAGAAATAGACGGCTGGTAAGAAATGCACATTGCAGCATAAAGTTTTCTTGTTTTTTATATAGCCTTTCTGACTTGCATTTTATTTGTAACTTATTTGATAAGGTGGCGCATTTGTTTTTGGGTTTCTACAATTCCTGCTGCAATACTTGCTATTGCCATGGTCTTTTGTGCAGAGAGTCCGCACTGGCTGTACAAGGTTTGCTTTGATTTGGCACCTTCTTTATGAAAACATAATTTCTTGTCTTTAGAGATGTTACTTGTTAATCATATTAAAGTTATGTTAAAGAATTAGTAGAGAAACTGTAGTGTTAATAGAATGAATTACTAGGTATAAGAAGAAAAATCCCATAGTGTACTCTTACCTCCCTTATCTATTCAAATTTGATCTTAGATTCTGGTGGCAATGATTCTTCAATACTTCCTCTATCTGAGTGATACCATTGGTGTTTTACCAGTATTCTAATCTTACTGCAGTGCTTTAGTTATAATATTTTCATTTTCTTTTCTGTTTGGGCTTTACCATGAGAAAAGCTTCTTCTTCCTAAGCAAATTTTTGCAAGAATTTCCATTTCTCTTATAGCATAAGAGTGTTCTACCTAATTCATAAACTTCTCTTTAGTTATTGCTTATGTTGAAACGTAAATGCTTACACCTTCTCATTGTTGTAATTAGCAAGGAAGAACTGCTGAAGCTGAATTGGAATTTGAGAGACTTTTAGGTGGATCACATGTTAAATACTCTATTGCAGAATTGTCCAAGTTGGACAGAGGGGATGACACAGATACTGTGAAGATTGAAGAATTGTTCCGTGGTCGCCATTTTAGAGGTAGATATGATACTTTCTCATGTACTCCTGAAAGCTTTTGAGTACCTCTATCCTCTTTCAAGTTTGGTGCAACAGCTGCAGTTGCTGCTGTGCTGCCACCACTATTTTTTTCGTTTCTTATTTTCTTTTAGTCTTTGTTATTCACATGTTCCTTTTGCAGTTGTTTTTATTGGGTCAACCCTCTTTGCTTTACAACAGCTATCTGGTATAAATGCTATATTTTATTTCTCTTCATCTGTATTTAAAAGTGCGGGGGTATCGTCCAAACTTGCAAATGTCTTCATTGGAATTGCAAACTTAATTGGTAAGGGCTGTTCCTTAATAGTTTCTTTTTGTACTTCCATTATTTCATTGTTTCTTGATGCATCATTTTACTTGTTTTCAGGATCTGTCATCGCAATGATTTTGATGGATAATCTAGGACGGAAGGTGCTTCTTCAATGGAGCTTCTTTGGCATGGTAAATTGTGATTTAATTTCATATTTCATGGAAAGTACTTTTATGTATGAGTAGTATTTAATTGTGATAAGAGATCTGCCTAACGTCCGTTCAGAAAATTGGAAAAAGAATAATGTCTGCTGTATCTGTGTTGGCATATTAACTACGTTTCCTTTAACTAGTGAAAGGAGAACTTACATGCTGTCATAATGCACTGTGATGTGTTTTCTACTGGTGGGGAGATTTATAGTAGTTATAGCATCTGTTGCTAACTTGTTTGGAATGAAAAAAAGATAATATGATCCTCTAGACATTACATAATCTGTGGGAATCATGCTGCCAATATATGCTGATTAGTTATATTATGCATTAGCATAGTGACAACCAACATAGTAGCTGCTATTATGCATTAGCATAGTGACAACCAACATAGTAGCTGCTATTATGCATTACTCAGCTGATATGTCCTAATGATTTTTCCTTTTTTCTTTTTAATAAGAGATATCTCTTTAACAATTTTGTATGGACGAATAAATGGCATCTATTATTTTATAATTCCATCTCTTACATGAGGCATTCATTCTACCAGGCAGTATCAATGGCTCTTCAAGTCACTGGCTCAAGTTCTTATATGCTGGAGTCTGTAGCTTTATACCTATCTGTTGGTGGCATGCTACTGTGAGTACTCTATTAAGCTGTGAATCTTTAATACAAATTTGGTTTGTTTATACATGCATCTAATATAAATGTCTTATGCAAAACTGGGTCATGTTGCCATCATTTGTAACTGGTAGTTTGCTGTTGTATATAGTACTCTATAATAATGAAATGCTTTCAGTTCGTTCCAGCCAAACCACTGAAAGAATATCTTTAAGCCTGTAACATGACAATAATTCCTTTTTTTGCATGAAATTAGCCAATGATGAGGTGCTAGATAATTATAAATCCTATAAAGTTTATAAAACTATGGTTTGGAACTCTAGGTAGCCAAAAGAAATGCCCTTTGATTCTTTACTCTGACATATGACGTGACCATAGGCCACAAGATCAGCCCTTTGTGGTCTATTTCAGTTATTAAATGCTTGTATTTTCTTTAAATGAATTTTTTAGCATTTAATCAGCCATCGCTGATTCTACATGGCATCTTGCATTTATTAAATGCATACATTATTTTGATCTAAGATTTTAGCCATGGATGATGAAAAATGACAAAATTTTATCTGAATCTGGATATTTACAATGGTGTAAACTTTCTGCAGGTTTGTATTTACATTTGCTCTAGGAGCTGGTCCAGTTCCAAGTCTTCTCCTACCAGAAATTTTCCCCGGTCGAATTAGGGCAAAAGCTATGGCAGTTTGTATGTCAGTGCATTGGGTAATTTTCTATAACATATCTTTTACTTTCATTTTTTTTTTTTTTTAAATGTCTCTTTTCCACTTTCCAGTGTGAATTTAAGTTGAATTCAGTATTTCGGAGTTATGACAGCTCGGGCATCTAATAATGTCTGGCATTCTTTAGGTCTTAAATTTCTTTGTGGGCTTACTATTCTTGCGTTTGCTGGAGCAACTTGGGCCACAGCTGCTGTATTCTATGTTTGCAACCTTTTGCTTGATGGCAGTAGTCTTTGTCAAAAGAAATGTCATGGAAACTATGGGAAGATCACTCCAAGAAATCGAGATCTCTCTTCTTCCGCAGGAATAGTAGGAAGCATCCTTGTTCTCACTTAAGAAACCTACTCCAGTGAATAAGCTTTAAGTGATTACTTGTCATTCGATAAAAGCCATTCCTATGCCAGAAGACCTGAAAGTTTAAAGAGACTGAATTTTCGTCAGGTCAATCAACTGCATGTTGTCTTCAGGCATGTGCTTCATGAATCTAGTCTATTAACATTTGCCTTTATATGATTAATATAGGCTTTAGCTTAGTTGTGCCTTTGGAGCTTTGATTCGCAATAATAATCTGTAGTGCAAAATGTATTCCCCGGAAACAATGATTATATGGTTATGAGAAGTTTGGGTTTCAAATCTCTTTGTAACGTTGGCTCATTTTGCTTGCTATTGCATACCCATTATAGACAATAACTTGCATCAGAAATCGGCGTTCGAATCTACTTCAAGTGACGAAGCATTAGAACCCATTTTTGATTTATCATCCCGCTACAGAACGTAACAATTGCTTGAACTTGAACCTGGGGCCAGTTTTATATATCAGTGACGGATCCAAGAGACGTTCTATTACATTTGTAGAGGAGTAGTCTATTGTCATAAGCAAACAAGATGTTGTAAAAGCCCCACAAGCAAGTGCATCATCCCACGCGACTTCTCATGCCGTATGCTTCAAGTAAAAGCATCGTCGAATCCTATTGGTATTTGGTACATTTGTAGAATTATATTTTGAAAATCTGTTTTATAATCTTATGATAAAACGTATTTGATGAATAATACTCTCWGAGATATTCAAGTATTTTCTTAATATTATTTTCCATAAAAATATGGAATAGTTTGAGTTTCTTATAAATTAGAAGATATTAATTAAAAAAAAAGAAGTTCTACTTAGACCTTTTACGTTTAGATCATGTTTTATTTATGAGAAGTTCTTTGCAATCTGCAGATAATGTAGACTATCTGCTTGATGATGATATATGCCCAACCTAAACTTTGATCATCTCTTTCTGTTCAAGAAAGTATTTTGCGAGAGCTGCTAGCCACCGAAGACGACGACGGCCTCTTAAGTCTACAATTAGATTACACACCGTTAAGATCAATGCCAATATTTCAATGGACACTTGATAAGCAAAAATGGATGACCATACCAAATAAAACAGTGGCTTCCGAAAATATTTTTGAAATAAATATATGTTGAAGATCCCAGAAAAAGAGGGTTTAAAATAAGAATCTAAAAGAGAGAGTCACTTTATTCTGAGACTATTATTACTTTATTTAGTTCATGACCTTCATATTGTATATAACAAATATTTAAGAAAGTTGAAATGTAAATACCAAACTTAACAATGTGACAATCAAGAAACTTGTGAAATATTCTTGAGGTTGATACATAAATACCTCCTCAACCACTTAAACCGTCCATGAAAAAAATCCACAACTTATTTATCATCTCTGGAGAAGTATGTAATAAAATACACTTCGCCAATACTACTTTGGATATGCTCCTACTTTTTAGCACAGGCAAATAAACGGTGTTAGCTTCATTTCAATAGCGTATCATAAAAGCGCCTTTAAGCGTAGCAGTCGGCAAAAAAATAAGTGAAACAGGCGTATCATCAAAACCATCCTTTGGTTTTACAACAAATGTTTTCACAAAAAGTATTAATTAATAGTACGGAAAAAGATGACGTCTCACAAACTCAAGAATCAAGATACAATAGTATGTAACTATTATGACTTTTAAATAAATAGAATATGTAGTTTCACACCTAAACTCTTATTCAGGAGAACTGTACGGAGAAACCACTATTAGTGGTGGTTATATTTAGAGGTCCAAATTCATCAAAATCAGAATCTGAGCCCATGTCATCATACCAACCTCCAGGAGAATCCTCATCTTGATAACTCTTAGTCAAAGGAACTTGCAACTCGGTTATCTGCACTGGAAAGGGCTCTTCATTGAAATACTTGTCATGGAGCAGTTCCATTGCAGTAGCTCTACTAGCAGGGTCATAACAAATAAGTCTTCTGAGAAGAGAGACTTCATCTGCTGCGTGGTTGGGCATGCAGGATTCCAGACCAATTGGGTTCTCTACCTGACAAAATGAAATTGTTCTGTAATCCGGTAGTTTAGCACAACTTGGCCAGACTTCTTCAGTTAAGTTGCCCAAAACACCAATTATTCTGCTGAGCTGATCGATATCAGAAGTCCCAGGAAAAAGAGGCTGTAGAGTAAAGAGCTCGGCAAATATGCAGCCCAATGACCACAGATCAACCTCTAGTCCATATGCTGTGGATCCATAAAGTAGTTCAGGAGACCTGAACCAGCGAGTTCCAACACAGGATGTAAGAGCACCATTACCACCATCTCTAATCTCCTCTGCCTCATAAGAATAAGAACTCTTGAAAGGATCATCTTCCATGTCACTTGTTGTGCATGTAGCAAAACACGATGTATTTCCATCCTGAATATTTGTTTCCTTATCAGTTTCTACGATAGAGTGTTTAGCTTTGACCTCATCTAACTCCCTAAAATAGTCTTCTTTACTCATAGCCTCTGGCTCTTGTTTGCCATATCCTTCACGTGATGCATTTTCTGTTTCATGATCAGCTTGCGGTACTTGAATGACATTTTCCTGATCTGTAGCATCCCGTTCATACAGCTGAGGATTGTTGTCAGCAGTGTCCATTTCATGCTCCAGGAGTATTCTTGCCTGAAAAGATTATCAAAATGAACAATTCACTTCTCCAAAACAAATAAGTAAAACACTTTCACGCAGTTTCTTAAATACTTACTCATGGCACCAATTACATCCAAAAAATGATATATATTAATAAAAGATTACTTCTGAAACCGCTGGCTGCTGATGTCAAGCTCTACTAGCATAATCATGCTATACAACATAGAATGTTCGGCAAATAACAAAACACAAAATCTTTTTTCTCTTATTTCTTAGATGAATATATTTTCCATTCATAATATCCTCTTTTTTTCCATTATATTAGCATAACAATAACTAGACTGACCTTATAAACGCTTTCAAAAAAAGAGATCAATGGTACTATTACCGAAATCCATCCTAATACATTGATGTTATTAAGTTTAACTAAATCAAACTTCCAAAATTCTTTGCCAAGTTATAGGTAATCGCTAACAATTCATTTCAATTTACATTTATCCTCTCATAACAAGAAACTAAACACAGTAACTTCATTTATACATTCTTTGCTAAGTTACAGGTAATTACTAACAGTTCATTTGAATTGACATTATCCTCTCGCAGTTAGAAGCTAAACACAGTAACTTCATCTATATATTGTGTAACATCCCACGATGTTTGGGAAGAAAATGTTTATAAGTTAAATACTCTTGAGCTCATTAAGCTTGGATATCTTTTGGATTGCAAAACCCAAGAACAAAACATCAGACTGTGTTTTCCAAAGCGATCAGTATCCGATGTTGGGCGGGGTGTTACAAATGGTATCTAGATTCCATCCCAACCGGAACTTTCTCGATGTTCAGATTAGCGCAAGAAAACCCAACGAGGACGTTGATAAGTTAAGTGTCCAAAGCCCACAATATCCATTTAAGCAGTGTGTGCAAAGCAGAAAATATCCGATTAAGTAAACACATTGTCACTTTATAAACAAATTAAAAAAGAAAAAGCAAAATCCTTCAAAAAAAGTATAAAAAATGTAAATTTCTTCAGCCATTACCTGCCCAAAATCAGCCACCTTGAGCACACCATCATCTCCAACCAACAAATTCCCAGGCTTCAAATCCCTGTGCACAATCATATTCCTGTGACACGCGTCGACCCCACTCAAAATTTGCACCATCCATCTCTTAATCTCCCCGACGCTCAGTGCCCTCTCTCTCTTCGCCGCCGAAATCACCGCCGCCAAATCCGTCCTCAGGAACTCCAAAACCAGAACGGCGTCCTCGTCCTCCCGCCAAAAGTACTCATGCAAAACGACAACGTTCGGGGAACCCTGGAGGATCTGCAACGCCTCGATTTCGCGGAATGCCGACTGGTAGTCGTGGACCTCTTTGAGAGCGACTATGAGGTTGTCAGATAATCGACGGCCCTTGTAGACGTCGGAATAAGCACCGGAGCCCACGCGCTCTAGGATTTGGTACTTAGCGATGATTTCGGGTCGAGTATGGATGCTCCAGCTCTTGGGCAATGGATCGGCCATCTAGAGGTTTACAGTTTAGGATGTGGTGGACAGGACAGTGGTTTTCCTTTTGTATTTTTTAGTTATTTAACCGTACTCTATCTTAGTGGTAGTTCCGGCCTCCGGGTTAGGGAAGGTAACGTCTGAAATGACTAAAAAGCCCTTATGGGGAATTATTGGATTCTTTTTATAAAAAAAAAAAAGTTGGAGATATTTCTTAATATAGAGAGCACTGGGAACAAATTACAAAAAATAACCAAATTTAATATTATTATAATTTTTTAATATATTTAATTTTTTACTCTATAATAAAATTGAGTTAAAAAGGTATTGAAATACATTTTTTATAGCATAAGGGATGTTATCGGATGTTGCATCCCTCAATTTGTAATTAATGAGTAAAAATCAACTATTTAGCTTATTTTTATAACAAAGACAATATAAAGTGTTTAAGAATATTTTTAAAATTATTTTAAAAATAAGTTAGTTTTATAAAAAATTAGAAAAGTAAGAAACCCCTGCTTTTGAAGGGTCGTTTCTGCTTATAATAAAAGTCAAAATTACTCTCATAAAAATTTTAAAAATATAAAATTACCTGTACCCTAAAATATTGCTTGATATTACTTTGCATATATTTATTTAATATGTTTTTATGATTTTTTAAATTATTTTATTTAAAATACATATTATAATTATAAATTTGTCTTATTTTATTTTCAATGTATTTATTTAAGAGTAATTATCAGTCATTACCCCTAACTTTTGCTTAAATTTTATTCATATGAGACTTTTGTCTTTTTTCTTTTTCACCGTTCCTAAGTTTTCAAGAATTCTTTTCTCAAGTCCTTCAATTATATTTTTTGTTAATCAATATTTATTAACCTTCATATTTCAAAAACTTTATTATTTTACCCTTACTATAAACAGAAAACTAATTTTTAAAAGATAAAATTGAGTTAAATGATCAAATTATCCTTGAAATAATACCAACATTTCAACTATAAATGATGTTTTATTCATATTTAGAAATGGTGAATGAATTTTTTTATTTATTATATAATGTTTTATTGACAATATTATTTTTCAAAACTTATGTTTTGATAGTTTTTATTTATTTTATATTTACATATTTATTCATTTTTATCTTTACTAAATTATTAATATTTTATAACATAATTATTTAGGAAAAAAATATAGACCCCCAGTGATTAGGTGTTATTGCAGCATCACCCAAAAGTTTAATCTTAATCATCACAAAACCTCTTGCTAATGTATTTTCCATTGAAATATCAAGCTTACCTCTATGTTAGATAACACTTACCACTCATGAGTTTACTAAAGAGTCGATTAGCTCCCATGGTTGGTAGAAATCTCTCTTACATTAGTAAGAGGTTTTGTGAGGATTCATGAAACCTGTTGGGGGACAATATAAATAATGAGTAATTATCATTGACCACCCCTACCTTTTTCCTTTTTTTCACTCATATGGGACGTTTGTCATTTTTCTCTTC
>JANKKB010009322.1:0-25800 GCA_026225775.1 Bursera palmeri
GTCAGTGGAGATCACTCTTTCTTCACATGGAGGATATATTTGTTCGTGAAAGCAATCAGCTTGTAAGTGTTACTTCTGTCTCCACGATGTATTGGTTTTATTGTTTTTTTTTTCTTTCTTTCTTTCTTTTTTTATTTTATTTTTTTTTTTTTTAAAAAAAAAAACTTTTAAAGTAGGAGTTGTATGCTTTAGAATTCCATTTTCTAAATGGAGTTTTTCAGAAGCTTCTTATTCAAGTAGAACAATCTAGAAAACTCAGGTTTCCATAACAACTCTTGTTGGATGTAGGACTCTGGGTAAACAGTACTTTGTGACTGCTTGATCCTTTATTTGTTGTTTGTTGGTTTTCCCAAGTCATTGTTACAAGCAATGCTCCATTTCTAGTATTCATGGTTGCTGATGGTCAGGGTTAGTTTTATCAGTCATTCATTCTCCATAGTTTATGATTTTTCATTTTTCATTTTTAGGCTACAATGTGATAAATACTCTCTTATCCATTTGACAGCAAGCCAGTTTTGTCACACTAAAAGATCTGAGAGAGGATTGCAAGATGGATCTAGAGAATATGAATGGGATCCCTTCAGAGAAACATTAATTGTAAGATTTTCTTGCTACAAACTTATATATTTTGTATGCACAAGCATTTGTATGAGAGTGCAATCCAATGCACCCATGTCAGATCTGCAGTTGTTTAGAAGCTGTAAAATACATTTTCACTATTTGTAATATCTTTCTTTCTTATTCTTTTCTGAGTGAACAATTTCCCCATACTATTAGATGGAAAATCTGCTTTTTATCCACTCTCTTTGTTGTTTGGATGCACTCTTCCTCTGTATGGTACGGTATCTACAAATTGAGCCTATGTTTCATTTCACGTCATTTTACTTTAACGAACTGCAGGAGGATAATGAGAACATTTAGAGGGAAGTCTCTAGTAGCTTTCCAAGTTGTTTTATGTTTTAGTAAGCATGGGAAGAAGCTTGTTAAACATTTATGTTGCTTAGAAAAATTAACTTAGTAAATGAAAAATAAAAGAACCTATAGATTCAAGTTCAACAAATGTTACCAATTAGAATGACTTTAACTTGAACTCTGATGAAATCTCAAATACATTATCAAGCCTCTTGTTCCATGCATGAATGATTCAAAAAAATTGTGTACATTGAGTTTCATTAAGGTGGTCCACAAGCTTCTCATTTGCTGTTGTCAAACCATGTGGCACCTTGTGCTTGATTCTTCACTATGTGCAAGCCTACATACTAATTCTTGAGACTAAAAAAAGTAAGTAACTTAGGAGTAGGAGAAAATATTATGATGCTAGTAGAAGAGAGGAGAAAAGTTATAAAACTCTTAAAAGTTACAATTGAAGTGAAGATCTCCTTTCTATAGGCAGTTGAGCCCAATAATCTTCTCAATAATTTTATGGTCACAATTCGCACATTATAGTGCTGATCTAGTCTAAAATGTTTTAGTTCTAATATCCACCTATCTTAAATGTATGAACCCAGGTAGCTGTGTATCCCTTGTTTGTGTAACATAATATTGCCAGCAACTATAGGCTTGTGACATTGTTTACAAGTTTTCTCTTTTATTGCATGTATTTATTGGTTGTGCATCATTTTGGTAGATAGTGAGAGTGGATGCACCTTGTCATATGCTGGAAAAGTTTTTGGTAGATATATGGTAACATATCAAAATGAGTTGGTGAGCTGGGAAAGTTGATAATTACAGCGAGATGAATTAATTGGCAGAGATGCAAAAACCATTTAGACTGTACCTAACTACATAGTTGCTAAAGTTTGTCTGCAACAGTTGTATGATGTGATTCTCTGAGCAATTCTAGCATATTATTGTTAAGACTCGGGTTCTTGTAACTGTTAACTAGTAAGGTAAATTTTAAAGTGCAGGCTCTCTGCTCTTATAGATTAACTTATGCAATCTTAAAAGATGTAAAGATAGGATCTATGATTAATTTTTTTTTAAGCATATTATGATACAATGTGTGAATTATTAGATTGAAGTACTTTCAATAATTAAGATTATATGTGATATATATAATTAATACATCTTAGGAATGAAATAAAGTAGATTTAATTGTCTGTAATACGGAAAGGATTTTTTTTAAACTTAAGAGGGTCATTAATCCTAGTCCACCTACCGTTTTATGAGGAAATATCTTGATATCTTTAACAGGTAGGTTCAACATAGGAGAGTGCATGAAGTTTACATATGGGTTGAACCTTGCTGTTTCCTTAGACTAGGGATTCAAGTACAATAACTCCATAATGGAGACCTTATTACTCATCTTTAAGGTAGGGAATTTCGTTACTGCCCTTGATATTTGGGAAAATATTATATTAGATTGTAAATCTGGTTTTGAGCTTTCTCATTCGGTCCAATGATATGGTTTTTAACTTAGGATTTGAGATATTTCAAACCTTTACAAAGAGACCAATGGCATGAAGCCACCGGTCCGCTGGAAATTGGGTTGTTTTATGTTTTATGGTCCACAGCCCATTGAAGCAATAATCAAGCAATGAGTTTTTGCTTGCTTTTTGATAATATGGACGAGTGGGTTAGTGAGCATAGGCAAAGGAGAGTAATAGATGGTTTTCTATCCTTTTTCTGGATTCCTTTTGGTTCAGGATAGCCTTGTTTGTTCTCTTGCTGCGTATAATCTATAGCTGCAATTAGGATTCCTGTAAACAAAAGCTTCATCTACTAAAGCTAATATTCCTAGAGCAAACGATAGAGCCCCAACTGATTAAAAAACTAAGGCCACCTTTCCATCGGTTTAGAAATTGGCGAGTCATGCAATTATGCATCATACAGTCTTATTACCCACGTTGGGGCTCAGCTTGCGATGGCCTCTATGATTAATAATCAATGTTTTAGCCTTAAATTTGCTACTCAATCATCAGAAACTCCTTACTTGCAAGGAATGGTCTTAGCTTCTTAGGATTAAATCTAGCATGGAGTTGCATGTTTTTTGGTTACCAAGTTTGTAGGGTATAGATGTAGCCTTAATTAAAAACTCAATGAACAAAAGAAAGAGATTAATTGTCCAAAAAAAAAAAAAAAAAAAAAAACAAAAATTANCCAAAAAAAAAAAAAAAAAAAAAAACATAAATTCTCTGATCAATATTTGGAAAACCAATTTATGATGGTGAATGGGCGAAGTTGAGGATAAAAAGTTTTTAGATCCTTTCCCATCTCTTCTAATACCCCCACACAACGATAGGGAAGAATCCTGGATCATATCTTGTCTTATCTGCAACCTTTACCTACCAACTAACAAACAGGCCAAGTGCTTACTAATAAATGAAAAAAAGATTCAAACCCATGTGTCATAGCAGCAATGGTGAATTATCTGTTGTGATAATTCAACTTTACAAATAAGAAATTGATCACTGTAGTGGAACAAAGAACTAAAGTGCTTTCTTCTTATGCTTCTTTTATTAGATATTTCAATTAACACTTATCTCTCTTAACACAAAAACATTAGCTTATAGCTGCTAGGCCAATGATGCTCCTCATTGGCCACCATTCCAAAACTTTAGATAATTGCTATTGCTAATCCTTTCACTATCTCAAACCCATGAGGATAATTTGCTTTAATTGCGAATATAGTTTAAAATAATCTTAAGCCAGGCCAGCTTCTGCACTATGTATGCATCATATTGAATGAAACCAGCTAGTGTCTTCATCATTACTTAGCCTCAACCATTATCTATGATATACTTATAAGAGTTGACAAATTGGTGAGAGTCAACTAGTTGTAAATTATAATCTAATCTATCTTGCATTAGTGGGCATGAAATGGCTGTCATGTAAAGCATAATTGAGCACAAAGCAACCAAGCAAGTAGAAGGTCAACATTGCTCTCTCTATCTCTCTCCCATTATGGAGGAATTGTTGAGAGCGACTTGAGGAATCACTTGAGTCATCGAGCAGCTGCTCCTTTTGTTTATATTTAACCTAATACCAACCCAGAAGACAATTCATTTGCTGATTCAATTAAAGCAAATTGTGTGTTGTGTCAACCCTTTCTCGATTGGTCTAAGTTACCTAAAATCCATCGTGCCTCACGTTATCAACACTTCACAACGCAATTATATTAGTTGGGATATGACTACCTCTTCAAGTAGGTGATGTGAGGCTTTTACAAAGTTTATTTTATTTTATTTTTGTTACATCTTATGATACATACATGTACAGGTGACACAATTATAAAACTATAAGGTTGGATAGTCAATTTATAAGTTGTCATAAGTTATGTAAAATAAGTTGAATAATCGAATCCTATCCCACATAATTTTGACATGTTATGTTAAAATTTTATATTATGTATATTGACATATTCTGTATCATATATTTATGAGATATTTCAAAATTATTGGTGATTGTATAAGATTTTAACAAGCCGTAAGAGAAGAATTTGTTTGTTAATGATAATAAAGAAAAACACGCGTCTAACAATGAAACTAGGGTTGGACACTTAAACTCGATGGGACCCGATCCGGTCAGGTTAGTAATTTTCTTAACTTCAAGTCAGGTTCGGATAGGTTAACCTGACATATATCTAGTTGAGATTGGGTTACTCGAAATCCGACTCAACCCGACAACATTAATAAAAAGAAATAAAAATAAAAAATTGCATGAACCAGACTCGATAAATGCCTACCCCTAAATGAAATGAGAAATATAAAGTGACTATGATTTTATGGGGACATGATTTATTATTTTATACAAATTTAGGTCAACAATACAAATACAAACAACACCAATTATGTTGTTGTACACAAGCTAGTTAACCACTATCAATTTCTCATGTTTGTCAAAAATTAGGTATCGAGAGTTATCATTGTGAAAATGAAGCAATCTCTTGGGTCGTATCTAAGCCATATACACCTACATCATTAGTTTACCAATAAATTCAGAGTGTTTTGACAATAATTGTTTAGTTGCTTCTAGATCTAAAGTGACAATAAATTTTGAAAATTTATCCAATTTGATGATTCAAATTGAATTCATTATCAAGTTACCGAAAACAGATTAATCAAAACAACGATCCATTTTGATTGAACCACATAGTTTTATGTGTTTAATATAATTTTACCTTAAGTCTCATTTCAAGATTTCAACTCTTAACAAACCAATCCGTGCAGGATAACATGCCCTTCAACGAAACACGACTATTGAATAATGAACGGAATCAAAGGGGCACATGAAACTTGAAACAACCCCACATGATTTGCCCCCTCAAATCAACAGATTAGTTTTAGCCATTCATGTGTCCCAGAAACCAGTTACTGTTCGTTAACGCCTAATCTCGCTTAATTAAAAATTAATTAATTAATTAATTAATCGCTCTCCCAAACGACAAAACCACATGAGGTTTTGTGTCGTTTCCTGCCATTCGCCAACGCCCTTTTACACACTTCAAGATTCATGTTAAATTCTCTATCTTATCAGCATATAAAAAGTGAAGAATATTTTTTTCTTTTTTATTAAAAAATAAAAAAGAAGAATAAATAAAAGAGCTTATCAAGCCTCGAAGAGCTACATACATTTGACATAGCTAAAAAGGATAAAAGTAGCCCCTTGAAACTATATATAAATATAGATATATTTTTTTTTAGTATTACAAAGCCATTAATTTGTATTTTGTAACTATTAAATATTATATTAGTTAATGGTAGTTATAATATTAAATTTTAAATCTTGTCTTTTGCATAAGTATATATATGTATGTTGGACTGTACTTTTTTGTCTAAAATTTATTAAAAAATTATTATTTATTGATTTAAATCATTATATATATATACCAAAATAATTTTTATAATGAATTTACGTAATTTTACTAATTCTATTTATTGTTTAAATTAATAAAAAAATTACATATAATTGAACTAATCTTGTTTTTCAAATTACAGGGATTAATTTATAATCAAATCAAAATTTAGAATAATTATATCATTTTATTCTCGCCACTAAAAAATTAGTGTGGAAAGAATTATTATGAAAAGTGATTAAAGAGTGGTCTAACCGGGTCAAGTCAACCCGATCGGACCCACACAGGAGTAGACTAGAATTTCCTCAATTTTTAAAATTTAAGATTTTAAAATTAAATTGGAAATGGAAAGGATTGGGTGCGTTGCTTGCAGTGAAAGTGATGTCCACGTTGGAGACTACGTGTGACCACGTCAATGTAGGCCCCATCGCGTTCAATTTTAGTGGGTCCATTTCCCTATCACGCAAATTGATGCTTTCGCTTGCTTCATACGCAACTTCCTCTATCATCTATCTATCGCTCTTCTCAACGTTTTGACCGGATCATACACACACTGCACCGCACCACTCAACTAACCATGGTTAACCTCAATCTAGTCCCCACTTTAACCATGGTGTGGTAGATCAGCCATTAATTATCTCCTAGGTTAAGTAATAAGACTCCGATACGTATCAAATTAAGGTTAACTTTACTAAAAATCCTCGTATTTTTTTTTTAAATTATAAAAAATATTTTTATTAACAAATTTTGTTAAATATTGTATTCTTTTTTCAGTAATATAATTTCACAAAAATTTTAAGTGAAAAAAAAGTTAATTTTACTATAATTTTTTATTATTATTTAGAATATATTCGTGTCTACACACTAAGTTTAGTATGAGTTTGTTTAATCTTAAACTGGATCGATGAAATAGAAGAGATTAAACCTAATTTAGATTTATTAAATTTACAAATTTATGAGTCCAATTGTCATCCCTAAATGTCACTGTAATTAATATTTATTTATATAATTTGTTGATAATTATCTTTTAGACGAAATGTCTCTTTCTTTTCGAATTATAGTGCAATAGTATTAGGAGGGTGTCAATTTTGAAATTGAATGATTAAATATGATTGATAATGTAGCGCACCTCTTATTGGACCGACATTAACCATAGTTAAAAAGAAACTATATAGGGTGGTTAGAGCTGGATTCATAGATTTGCGTGATGAATGAAAATTAGCTCTTCACGAGTCTCTAGAATCCAATGTCTAAAAATTCTCTTTCAGGGCAACCTGGCGCCGCAATTCACGATATCTTGTATCCCTCGCAATTTGTCGTCATTGGTCACATGATTACGCACCCCAACCCCAACCATGGTTCGCCCCAACCCCACAACCTAACCATGGTTAGCCCTCTTCTCATATCACAACCAACCTTCAACTTTCGCCCATCACCAAACTGCCCCAACGGCTCCTTTCTGTATTTAATTAATTATAAAACAATTTAGAAGGCTTTATTTAACTATAACATTAATAAAAGATTAAATGGATAATTCAAATCAAAATAAATAAAATTTAACACGATATGAATACGTTAATTCTTTTTTTTTTTTTTTTGGTTATGGGGTGTAGTATAGATCCATTCTCTATGATGCAAAAATCTCTACCAATATTGTTGAAATCAAATGGCCTATCTTTTGCATGATTAGCTAGTGATTATCTCATTACCATGGTTCACAAAACATGGGGCTACTGCTCACAAACCATTTTGATAACATTTGAGTGGCAAAGCCAATAGAGGGACAAACAACGCATTAAATTCCAAAAGCAGATAACTATACTGATACCAGGAAAGAGTCAAAAACTCCCCCAACTCTCAACCTATCACTCTCCGCCACGTGTAAAGCCACCGATTAGTACCGACAGCTGTCAGTCTTCATGCATACGTGGCAGATTCCCACTGGACATCCTCCATCGAATAAAGGTATCTCTGAAGTTGACATGAGAAATATTTAATTAAAACTTAATTAATCAAGTTAAGAAAAGATTGAAGCGAGGATTAGGCTTGACACAAGGGCTATATAAGGAGAGATAAGGGAAGTTGTGAACGCATAGAGTGAAATACACAACAAAGTGAGGTCACACACAAACGAGAGCGTTTGATCTAGTTTTTCTCTTCTTTCGTTTAATCCCCATCTGAACTCCCCGCTTCTCTGAATCCCTTTCTGTCATCGTCTGTCTTTCAAGCTGAGTTTTGTTTTTGAAAGGTGAAATATTTCTGAAAAACAAACAAAACCCATAAGGGTTGGTTTATGAAAGCCAGGTGATCCAGAACAGAGATCCAGGTTTTTGTTTTTGTTTTTAAAAAAATCTTAACTTTTTTTTTGTAAAATTTTTTAGTTTTTCTTTGATCAACTAAGAGGGTTGGTTTTTGGTCCCTTAAAAGTTGGTTCTTTTGGTTTCAAAATTCTCTCTTTTGTCTATAAAATTTCTCTATTACCTGTTTTTTTAGTTTTGGTAAGAAACAGGTTAGATATGGCAGCAGCTATAGACATGTACAATAGCAGCACAACTTCACCGATGTTCTCAGATCCCATAAGGGAAGAGCTGATGAAAGCGCTTGAACCTTTTATGAAAAGTGCTTCATCAAATTCAGCCTCTCCACCTTCACCATCTTATTCTTCTTCTTCTTGCGCTTACTCTCCAATGATAAGTGCTTCTTCAGAGCCTAATAGCTTCTTGTACCCTGACTTTTGCTCCCCATCTAACAATGCCCAAGTCTTTTCTCAAGGGTTGTTGATGGGTTTTGAGCAACAACAAGGAGTTGGCTCAATTGGGCTCAACCATCTTACGCCTTCTCAAATCCTTCAAATCCAAACGCAAATCCACCACCAACAACAACAACACCAGCTTGCCACTTCATCAGTCTTCAACCAAAGACATAACGGCCACAACAACTTTCTCAGCCCAAAAGCTGTCCCAATGAAGCATGTCACCTCCCCACCAAAGCCCACAAAGCTCTACAGGGGAGTGAGGCAGCGCCACTGGGGCAAATGGGTTGCTGAAATCAGACTCCCCAAGAACCGAACACGTCTCTGGCTTGGCACTTTTGACACTGCTGAAGAAGCCGCGTTGGCCTACGACCAAGCTGCATACAAGCTACGAGGAGAGTTCGCCAGGCTCAACTTCCCCCATCTCAAGCACCAAGGAGCTCATGTATCCGGCCCGTTTGGTGACTACAAGCCTCTCCCTTCCTCTGTTGACGCTAAACTGCAAGCTATTTGCCAAACCTTAGCTAACAGCAACTCTCAGAAAGGAAAAGCATCTGAAGTTCCCGACACAAAGCCGCCAGTTGCACCGCAACAAGCTCCTACTTTTAAGTTCGAGTACGAGGCTCCAAGGTTGGATGAGTGTAAGGTGGAGAGCAGCAGCTCGTCTTCATCTCCATCGCCAGACTTCTCATCTGACGCTGGCTCCTCCTCACCCGAATCCGAAATCTCGTTCTTGGATTTCAACGACTCAAAGTGGGATCATGAGATGGAGAATTTCGGCCTTGAAAAGTTTCCTTCAGTGGAGATCGATTGGGAGGCCATTAGAAAGTTAACCGAGTTATAAACATCATCGTCATAACTTATCACTATGTAATCTTAAATTTCCTTTTTTTTTTTTTTTTTGCAGGTTTTGCTTTTAGGGTTCTTAATTGTTTACAGTCAATTAGTGGCTCTTCTGCAATTAAGTTTTTGACAATTGCAGAGATGCTGTTGAGTCTTGTCAGGGTTAATGTTAATATTGTAAGTGTTGGTCGAAGCTGGTATTTTTTATTCCAAGCTTGAGACCATGTAGAGGGTCTTCGTTAGTTTATGGTATGGTTGTATTCTGTAAACAGTCTCAGCTAGCTCTGAATATATATTATTAATGTACTTGTTTTGTATTTTTATGTAGCAATTGTTGGTGGTGAGTGGTGACCATGTGATGCTGTTTTGTTTTCATTTCATCATCCATGTCATATCATCTTGTTGTAGCAGGTTTTTGTGGTCTTCATATGCTTGTCAAACACAATTCCTTATCTAAAACAGTGTTCTGGTTTCTGAAACTTCATGTAGTTTCTCTTTCAGTTGACTGTTAATTTGGAGAAGAAGAAAATTGGGGAAAACGTAAAAGATAGTATGAGTTTTTGTCAAATTTATTTTTTTCTTATAATCTAATACAAGATGCGAACTATCTAGCATTGATTATCTTTTAGCCATTTTATATGACAATTTGACTGGTTCAACATTTTCTTCGACAAAACGAGACTTATTAGTGTATATATATATATATATAAAATTAAGCTTTTTTTAAGTCGATTTATGTTATTCTTTAAAAAATATTTTGAATTTGACTAAATTATATATTATACTAAAAACTTTTACTATTTTTTTGTTTTTAAAGAAAAATAGAAAAATAAAAATAAGAAGTTTAGGAAAAGAAAATGTATGATAAGAAATGAAAGGACAGAGGAGTCATGCAGTTCCCATCAGAAATCAAAGTGTGATAAGAGCTACAAAATGACCCACATCGGCTAATGTTTTTAAAAGATGATTGCAGTTCTAAAAACTGCAAGCCGTGATCATCACAAATTGATACATTTTCTTTTTTGTGGTTATTTGTCTCAAGCTTTGTAACTCTTTTTTTTTTTTTTTAAATTAAAAGAGTTGCCAAACTTAACAATTGTAATAAAAAAAATTATGTTATCGATTTATAATTATAATATCTAAATTTTTTAGAATTATAGTCCCTTTCCAAAACCCAATCATAATTATAATTACTTTTCAGTGTGAAAGGTATTAAGAAAAATGTGTTCACAGTAATCTCTTTGAAATATATTAAAATTATCATACATTTTATTTTTTTAAAATATTTTTAGATTTTTTTCTTAAAAATATTAAGAATGTTCTCTTATAAGAGAAATGAATTAAATCATGGATAGAAAAACTAAATAAAAAGGATTATTGTGTTGTTTTTTTTTAATCCTTTAAATCATGCAAAATTAAAGACTTAAAAACTTGTCCATGCAATCATTACTACTTGTGTTGGCCTGCATATCCTTCGATGATTGAAGTTGGATGAATTGTATTTAAAAGATCCTAATTTATACTAAAATTTCCCTGTTATGAGTTTCAATTTTTTGTTTCATGAGATAAACTCTGTTTTGATAATAGTTTTAGACCCCAAATAATATATACATATTTTTTTTTATCAATTTGCAATTAATATTAATTTTTAAAATTACATGGTGATTTATTATACTCAAAACATGGTTAGTTGAAAAATCTAAACCCTTTTAATAATACAAAATAAAATTAATTTATGATACATACTTAACACGATTCACAATTAAGGAAATAATAATTATATATTAAAAATATAACTACTAAGATATGAAAATATCAAAGTTATTTTCTTGTAATATAATCACTATTTTAACGTGGTTAATTTTAATTTTAATGAAAATAAGGGATTGATCGAGACATGAGTCACACCAAATTAAATCAAAATTCAATTGAATAGGTTGAGATGTGATGAAATTGCTTCTTTTGATTTTTCAATTGAGTAATCCTCATCATATGTGAAAGCAAGTGAAGATATATTCTCTCAATTGTCAATCAATCGAAACGAAGGGCCCAACCTTGAACATCAGGGGAAAAAAACAAATTGGAAATAATTAAATCATGTAATGGAAGCATATTTGGATATTTTTCAAGTCACTTTTGGTGGTTTATATTTCTTTCTTATCCCGAGCCTTAGAATGACATTTGAGCACACTAAAATTATTTGTTCGTTCTTGTTTGTTTTCTTTTTTATTTTCACATTATAAATTTGGACTATGTGATTCACAACAATAACAAGTCTAGTTATAACTTATAATATTCTACGGCAAACAATTATTATTTTTTAAGTGGATCCATTTACTATCTATTTTTTATTGACTAATTGAAACACGTTTTGTTACAACTACTCATATTAGTTTTACTTAAATTTTTTGTTTATGTTTTCCAACTATAGCTCGGCCAAGTATTAATCTATTGATTTTACGTTATGAATGTATATGATATTCTAAAAATTGTGAAAGTCACTATAGGAGAAAAAGTTTAATTTATCAAATTTCTGTAATAGATGTTTAAATAAAAAATAGGTTTTATGGAGAATATATATTTTACCGATTCACCTAAAATAAAAATAATTGTTGGAGAATATTTTATCGATTCACCTACAATATTTTATATTTTAAGAATATGGATTGTCTAACCAGATTTATGTCACTCATCTAAAATATTATTACAATAATAATAAAATTTACATAAGTTAAAAGCGAATCCTTGTGGAGGAGAGATGAGAAGGGATTGGAGGCCATCGTGCAATTGCATCCCATATAAATCTTAAGTTATCCAATATTCTTATTCTTTCTTTACAAGCATGCAAAGACAAGTTCACACTGCCAACACAAAACAAATGGGTGAGCTAGCGATCAATCGAGGAAGCTAGAAAGTGATTCTGAATTCTGAAAAGAACTTATTGGGCCATCAAGAATCCTTTTCTAAAGCTTAGAAGCAGGCATGCATCACCCACTCTCTTATAAACCATTCTTTCTCTTTTTATCTTTTAGCACTTTTGAATTTGTGTTATGTATATAATATAATTTTTCTTAACTTCGAAATTTTGATGCTACCTTATAAGAATTTTAATTATTCATCTAAAAGCATCCAATCGACCCCTAAAAGGTGTGTGAATGGGAATGAAACTTGCATTCTAAAGTGATTATTCAAAGGATTCCATGAATGGTGGAGAAAAGTTTTGAGAACCCAAGTGGCCATTCCCGCTTTACAGGCTTTGTTGATGTGGCTTGGCAGCCTTCATGCTTTAAACCCTAATTTAAGCTAAGAATAATCTCTCTGTAATCTCAACCTACTATTGCTACTATACCTATCTTTAAGCCTTTGCAAAGTCTATGTTTGCTGCCTGCCATCCGCTAAGAGATATCGATGTGCAAGCTTTGGTTCTTTTCCTTTAAAGTGAAATTTAATCAATTGCAATGGATGGTTCCATGGTAAAGAGAAATTTGTGGTCTCATCTATATAATTGCATATCGTATAAGATGCCAGAACTCATACTTACGTTATTTGTATTATATATGGCTTGTGAATGATTATATATCCTTGACATTTACCTTAAATCTTGTTTTCGATAAGAGATAATTATAATAACTTTTATTATAAAGAGAAGAGAACGATCACAATAGAATTCTGAAAATAATTAATTATTATTGCCTCTTCCTATGGATTATTTGGTGAATTTGTTTATGTTTTACAAATCCATTTTCTTGTTTCGCACTTTTTCCGATGCATTTCAAATTCAAAATCATTATTAAATATATATCCTTCAAATAAATACCGAAATATATCTATGTGAATAGAGTATTTCCTAAATAAAGGAGAATCAAACTTAGGACTTTATTGTTGACCTTACCTTCTCAATCTTAGATCGCTTTGTCACTTGAACTAAACCATTATGGATATTCCTTTTACATTTATATCATATTAAATGATCATTAACATGTTATAGCAAAATTTCAAATAAAAATTAATGTAAACATATAGTAATAAAAAAAACCATCATTAACTTAATTGTAAAAATCTTAAAATTCAGACCTAATTTATTTAGTCTATATTTTTTCCTATATATGATGAGGCAAGGAGTATTAAACCCATCTCACTCTATTATAATGCGAGAATTTAGTTTGTACACCACCTCTGCCCAACCTCATGCATCCCGATAAATGGCAACTACAGCCACATTCTAAGAGAAGCAAGTCTTGTAGGTCCACAATCCCGCGATACATACAATCATGCATCCCTAGATGGATTCATTAGGACCATTAGTCGCGGATAACTTTTAGTTTGAAATATGAAATAATCGTTTTGGAAATAAGGGTTTACAGAATCAAATTTCATGAAAAGAAACGGAATCCATGAAATATCTTACTTTAATTTAGTGACTCAAAATCAACCACTTACATTTTTTGTAGAGATGGTTCAATTTTGATTATTTCTTCTGTTTGAAAATTCACTTTTGCTTAATTTAGTAAATTCTTTAATTTGTCATAGATTTTATCAAACCTTTGTAGTTTATTATATGCAATTAATCCTCTACTTCTTAATAAATTTTCTGAAATTCCAAAAGGGTTTTCTGCGATTTTAATAAAATTTAGAAATGGTTCCAGTTGTTAAATGCCAGGTGATGTTCCACCATTTCATCATGTGACTCAACATATTTTGCCTAATGGATTTCATAGATTTAATCTTCTTGAATCTTGATCTATGCCTGGAAAAATGGATGAAAGCCAAAGCATTTGGCTTGCAAGTGTACAAAAATCTCTTAGTGACACCAGTTTCATGTTGTGGCCATATCTCATTGGCTAGAATGTACTATAAATACAAACCTTCATTTTAAACATTTGAGAAATAGATACATCCGAATGCCTTTTTCTGTTCAAGATTCTTTATGATTTGCTTATAGGCCTAGCCTGCGCCTCGACCTAAGTTAAGCCAGGCTTAGGCCCAGGCTTTAGGTTTGTAGGTCGGCCTGGCCTGGTACTGTAGAAAAAAATATATTTTTTTTATTTTTATTTTATAAATTAAAAAATATTTTAAAAATTAATTTAAAATTTTAAATAATAAATAACAACATACCTGATTCGGCCTGATCCAAATAGTAGAAGCCTTAGGCTAGGCTCAAGTCTTTATTTTTATCAAAGGATTGGCCTGACATTGTATACGCTTGGTCTGACGCGGCCTGGCCTATAGGCCTACCTAAAACAGGTTGGGCCTGACCTTTTGTCATCTCTACTTCTAATATATTAGTTTATATTACATATCAGCACGAGATGTTACACAAATTATTACAAAAGAGACGAAGTTTTATATTTAGTTGATAATGCAACAGCACAAAACATCTTGAAAGATGAAAAATGTTTCTTGAACTTAACTTTATTTAAAGCTAAAATTAATATTATATCAGGATCCATGAATTTAATAGAAAGTTTTGAAAGAGCCATTATCTAGCAAGCGGTACCTATTTATATATTGATAATGCTTATACTCAAGCAAATCTAGAAGAAATTTGCTTTATTTTAAAGATAGAAGGCTTAATGGGTATCATATTGAGACAACATGTAAAAATAATATAAAATTTCTTGATATCACATCAAATGTCTTAGACTATAAGCTAATATTATAAAAGCTTCAATCTTTTTCATATGAATTATATCATCCATATATAAGAAATATTGAAACCTAAGTAGTTATTAATCAAAAGTTCAATAATCTTAAGATTTTAATACTTTGGCATAATCGCCTTGGTTATCTAGGGTCAATAATGATTAGTAGGATTATTCAAAGTTCACATGGATATGCATTGAAGAACCAAAAGATTTTTTTGGTTAAATGAAACCACTTATACTGTTTGTTCACAAGGAAAGTTAATTGTTAGAATATCTTCTTGTAAAATTGGTCATGAATCCCCATTACTTTTATAGAGAATTCAAAGGGATATATAAACCTATTCATCCATTGAGTAGACCATTTCATAATTGTATGATTTTTATTGATGCTTCTGCACGGTGGTCTCATATTTGTTTGTTGTCAACTAGAAATTTTATATTCGCTAAACTACATATTCAAATTATTAAGTTACATACACATTTTCTAGAATATCTTATTAAATCAATTTATCTAGATAATGTTGGTTATTTACATTAAAGACTTTTGATGATTATTGTATATTCATTGGAATTGATGTTGAACATCTTGTTCCAATATGTTGTTGTGTATTTATAAAGAAGTTAAATTTCGGTTTTGCCATTATAGTAATATATGTCGATGACATGAATTTAATTTGAACTCTTAAAGAGATCGAAGATGCTATTGAATATTTAAAAAGAGAAATTGAAATAAAAGACTTAGGGACACTATATTATTGTCTTACCTTGTAGATTAAGCATAGTTTTGATGACAAACTTATTCACCAATCATTATATACCAAAAAGATCTTAAAATATTTTAATATGGATAATGCTCACCCATTAAGTACCTCGATAGTTCTCAGCCCCTCAATCTTAAGAATGATCAATTCTCTCTTAAAGTAGATGATGAACAGATAGTTGGTCCTGAAGTATTATATCTTAATATTGTTGGTGTATTATTATATTTGGCATAATGTACTTGACCAAATATAACATTTGTTGTTAATTTATTAGCAAAATTTAGTTTTAATCCAACTAGACGATATTGGAATGAGATTAAACATATTTTTCATTATTTTTGGGGAACTTCGGATTTGGGATCATTCTATTCAAATAAGCTTTATTTAAATCCTGGATTAGTCGGTTATGTTGATGTTTGATATTTATTTGATCCTCATAAACCTTGATTACAAATTAGATATATTTTTACTTATAATAGGATTACAATTTCATAGCGATCCAGAAAACAGACTCTTGTTGCTACATCATCTAATCATTATGAAATTCTTGCATTTCATGAAGCTATCCGAGAATGCATATGGTTACAATATTTAATCTAACATATACAAAGTTCATGTAAGTTATCTCCTACTACTGATCCTCCGAATATTATACATGAAGATAATGCAATATGTATTGCTCAAACCAGATGAGGATATATCAAAAGAGACAAAACTAAGCATATTTTATCAAACTTCTTCTATATGCATGAACTCCAAGAAAGTAAAAAAAAAATTGATATGAAAAAGATACGTTCTAATGATAATTTTACAGATTTCTTGACAACAACTTTACCAACATAAATATTTAAAAAGTTGGTTTATCACATCACTAGGCGGTGGTTCAACAAGCAACTATAATTGATATATAATTTTTTGCCATGGTTAAGGGGAGCACTTTTGGACATTTTTGCACTATACTCTTTTTTCTTTCCGTCAAGTTTTGTCTCATTGGATTTTCCTAAAAAGGCTTTAATGAGGTAATTATAGTCCAACACCGCTTTTCAGGTGATCTTATAATTGTTATCTCTTTCCTAAGTTTTTATTCTAATAGGTTTTTCCTTAGCAAAATTAAATGCAGTTATCTGAAAGTGGTGTAACTTTAAGGGGGCGTATTATATGTCAAGTTGTGTCTCACCATTTCATCACGTGGCCTCAACATATTTTGCCTAGTGGATTTGATAGTGTAGTATTCATATATCTTGATCTATGCATGGAAAAATGGATGAAAGCCAAAGCATTTGGCTGGCACGTGTATAAATCTCTTGGTTACAAGTTTCATTGTATGGCTATCTCATCGGCTAGAACATATCACCTTCGTTTGAGAAATAGATAAATCCGAATGCCTTTTGGTGTTCAAGTTTCTTTATGCCTTTGCTTGTAATCCCTCTTGGTTTAGTTCTATATAACTTACGCCCGTACACTTTCTTACTTATAATAAATTAGTTTATATTACTAACAAATTTTCAAATTAAAGCCGTTTGCTTGTAATTTCCATTCATTGAAGTCTTCGAGTAGGACAGAAAAATAAATTACTATATGGGCCTGGGCCAATCCTGAACTCTAGCATCACCCAAAATAAATGGGCCGTGTGGTTAGAAAATGGACCTACTGTGGGAATCTCATGGAAATATGGCGTATATCTTTTTCCTTCTTTTATTTACATTAATTATTGATCATATATTAATCTCAATAATCTATTAACTAATTTTCATTTCTCGAAAAAGGGATAGATTACTAATATGTATTTTTATCTTCCATTTAACTCAAAGAACTTAAATTATTCTTACTATTATTTTTTTAGTCTCATAAACTCCTTACATATAACATGAACTCAAATTTAAAATATCTCGTAGGTACGTGTAATGTGGAGACTATGTTAAATTTGGTACGATTAAGGTTGCTTTGATTTGGTTAATGAGTAATAAGGTATAGGCGAGAGCTCTCACCAACCCATATTAAACAAGATTCACCTTATCAATTATGACCATAGATTAGAACACGCTATGATATTTTTGTCATTTCATACAAAGATAGTGTTTTGAAATGTTTTGTCAAGGAAAATCTATAATGTTGTATATGGTGCCTTTTCAGTTGAATTTGAGTTAAATTTGATTTATAAAAATTAAGGCTGTTCATCAGTGAAGAGATTACTATTATAATAACTCAATCTAATATATTGATTGATCTATAAAATTGTAATTGAAGTAGAAAATTTAATAAAAATGATACGCAATAAGTGATATATTTTACAATAGATACTAAGTGGGCTGATTCTTGGGCTAATGAAAGAGGCCTAAACTGTAAACTTCACGGACCTTGAAGCCCAACTAGTCCTCATTATCAAGAGGAGATAACCCAGATGTATATTAAGCATATGAATAATATATATATATATATATATATATATATATATATATATATATATATATATATATTATCAAGATATATGATCTCTTCTTTTGCTCTTTATTTTTATTTTTAATAGTTTTTTTAATTTATAAATTAAAGTTAACCCTTCATGAAGAGTCATATGAATGATTCAATCTAAACATTTTTTTTTAATTGAACCTTACTTGAGCCTAGAGATGAATCTCATCCACTACTTTAGGTTTAACTAATAAGGGTTTTTCAACCATAATCAGACCGTTGAGTTTTAATTAGTCTGCACAATGCATGTCTATTATAGTAAAAAGAGATTCCGAACCTAATTCAATTAAGTTCACACTTCACATGACCACATACATAAATTTTTATTAAAAAGCACTTTAGAAAATTAATCACTTATGCTTTCACGCCTAACCTTAATTAAGTCTCTAACTTTCTTAATCATTCTGTCTTTTGGATTATTCTTGGAGTGTGACAAACCCTTGTTTTATTTTTATTTAACGGATGTAAGCTCTTAAAGCAATCCCACCACGTTATCTAACCTTCAACATTGGCTAAACTCTCTGGTCATTATGTTCATCCTTTCTTCTTCTTCTTTTTCTTTGGCTAGCGAAATTCAATTTTTTTGTTTTAATACTTAGAATACGTGTCAACTAGACTCATGTAACACTTGGAAAAGTTTTAACCTTTTGACAATAAGTGGTGTGGTAGTTCAGGTATTTATATTATCACTATGAAGAGACTTTAACACTGAAAATGCAAGAAACTGATAGCAAAGCTAGTGCTTATTGCTGTTCTTTTTTGAAAATGAGATATCTCTCTTTCTCTACTAGCTTTGACATCTAGCATCATTATTTGTTCATGTCTTATTCAACATGTTTCTAGATATATGTAAATATTGTGGGCGATTCTGTCTTACTTGGTAGTTTTAACTTATGCTCTTTTTGACCATTTCAACTAACTAATTCTCAATATTTTTCGATCAACTAATCAATAGCTAGCACTCAATCATGAAAGTTCATCAAAAATCCAATATAGCCATTCACATTTTCGTGATAAGTAATTGACTTAACGGTTATTAAGTTAAAGACTGCTTTTGGGCGCACTTCTAAGTTCTTATACATATATATTGGAGTATCGTTCAAAATATGCAAAAAAATTTCTTGTTTTTGTTATTATTTCTTTCGCTGTATTGTATTATTATCGATTTAAAAGTATCCATCAGTAATGTGTCCAATAATTAATATTCAAAGCATCAATTCTACTTTTGTTTTGGGAAGCATGGTTTGCTAGCAAGCTAATCAAGCAATTAAAGGCATATAAAGGGAAAAATTAAAAAACCCTAAAGTTTACAGAGAAATTCATACATAGAAAGTGCAAGAAGTATCTCTAGACTTTGTCGTCGTGAAGGAAAGAAAACCTTTTCCCTTCATATGATGCATACTTAATTGTGTTCGGTCCAAAAGTGAAAAATCTTGACCCACTCAAAAATATACGCTTCGAGATAGAATTTGAAGACCGTAGAACCTTTAAGAATCCCATCAATCAGATTTTTGTGCCACCCCAGATGCCCCGTTTCACCAAGTTTTCGTTATCAGGACCAGAATACTTTTGTTTGCGCATGCCTCATATAATCGTTTTCTATATATACATATATATATATAATATGCAAATCTTTAATGCATCCCATTTCATTATCTCACTTGCAATTTGCTCGTACAATAAAAATGGATTTACTAATTAGGGTTAGAATTAATTAATCTAAACGTGCTGCTGGCATATCTTTAAGTATGGTACGACTCTCTCTCAAATCTTTTTCTTATTCTAGCCATATGCAGAGCTTCTCTCTTTGATTGTTGTCCAATCTTTAAGCACGCGAATTTGTTCATGACGTAATAGGCACAATATCGTAGATTTTTAGACCAGAAAATCGAGCAAGTTAATGATTTTATAAGTTTGGTATTTAATTCTTTATTCACCCTACTTGGTATAGTGCGATATTTTTTCAAGATCATGTGAATAGTAGGGATCTTTGTTTCTTAGTTGCAAGAACCTTTTATTTCTTTTTTAATAATCGGGATTTGTTATCATATGAGCTCATTTGACTAAGCCACATGTGGGTTAAAAGTTCTCAAAGTTGATGTCGCATAACGTTGCATTATGCACCAAGTGGTTCAGGATTTTAGTCAGCTTATTTGGAATAATTTGTTGAACAAGAGTCTAGCTAGTTAGGTGATAATAATTATTAAGATGATTATAAACCAACTTTAGAAAATTAATTATCGATCTAACATTTCAGTTATCAATCAATATACATGAATTTCATCGATTCTCTTCTCTTGAAATATTCTGCAAAAAGAGAGAATTGAGAACTTATAAAATGCTCATTCAAGGAAGGTTTACCACTTTGTGCGAGAATGCTTCTTTTCTCCAAAAGTTCTATTCTTCTCTCTGACCATCCATTTGATTTTTATTTACTTAAAATTCTAAGTTCCTGCCTGAAAGGACTTCTGAAATTATGAAAGAAACACATCACAGAAGAAATATGGTAGCTTCACCAGCTTCATATTGTGTTGAACTGTAATAATATTATACCATGTTTGGTGTTAATTGCATCCACTTGAGAATACGAATAAGCTGTACTTTAGAACAGATCATAGCGAAAGCATGGTAGCTAGCCAATCCAGCTTTGTAATGTACAGATGGTGGTATATTTCTAGAAACCCTAACTCGATCCAATTATTACTATTAATAATAATTATATACTATTTGGCAAGACTCTTGACTTCTACAGGTGAGGAAACATGGAAGTCAAGGTCTTCACATCGGGCAAATATTATATATTAATATGTTCGAGTCAATACCTACTTGTCAAATGCTCGACCAATGGCATCTTCTCTCCATGTGCATCGCTGGCTATTGCATGCTCAAGAGACGTATAGGAAGAGGCATTCATGACTATTATTTGTGTTAATTAAAGTTGCGTGCTAGCTGAAGCTAACCAACTTGAAAGATGAATGGTCATTCAGTCCAGTCATGACCGACACTGGCTTTGATCAATGTTTAAATTAATTAGGTGATCGTCAATTAATTAACTAATTTTTCTTTGTTGACCTTAAGTAAACTTAAGCACATGATCAACACAATTACAGGCTTAGCTTAAACAAATGACTAAATTTGCAGCGCGTTGCTCGAAAACTAATGGCTAATTTCAAGAAATCAATGCAGGCAGCTGCTAGGAAACCAAGCATGCACTTAATAGTGATTTGATTGAATTAATCTACAAAATTGAAGATCCTGCAAGTTGATCATATATATATACATATAATATGCCAAACATGGAATTGTATATAGTTCTTATGATTAAAAAGTATCTAGATAGAGAAACAAAGGGCGATGGGCCATGCTGACTCTAGTTCTCCCTGGGTACAGAGCCATTTATCCATTATTCCAAATCTAAAATTATTCATCCTCTAGTGAGCATTTTGTCCGATATTCTAGCTTTTAAGGTTGATTTTCACGGCAATCTTTGGAGTTTAGCATGAATTGAAAGGTCTTGATTAAAGGTGATTTGAAAGCATTTTTGTTTTTCTGAAGAGGAGATTAATGCTAATCCCGTTACCCTTTCCATTTACTATTTAGTATTATTGAATTAGGTAGTAGTGAAATATCTAATTTCAATAAATCCAATTAATCAGTTTATAGTTGGTTCTTATCAAGATTAGGGGGAAGAATGTGATCAATTAACAATGATGTTACTGAAGATAATTAGCGAATTTAGTTTTATAAATATAAGGTTAATTATGAAATAATGTGCACTTCAAAGATAAGAAAGCTTAATTAAACAAAGCCACATGTGAAAACGGTACTCATGAGTTGGCTTTAATTTGGCAGAACTATAATAGCATATCAAATCATGATTAGTAACTTTATACATAATCCCCCACTAAGGCTTCACTTCTTTTACTCGAAAAGTAAAGCAACTATTTGATTCAAAAAAAGATCGATTTTCTATTTGTTCTTCGTAGTTTTTTAATCTAGAAATTGATGCTGCCCTAGTGGAAGTCCATCATGCCAACGCGGACCTTACTAGGCAGGCCCTATTACACATCACATCACCAACTGTTTCAGTTGCAAATGGTTAAAGATATGTCAAAGCAAAGTTGAGTTTTATCTCCAAACCGATCCAAGCTTCATCTCTACATGATAATAAAGTTTGAATCGTATTATTCAAACACAAATAAAGATAAAAAGAGAATACACAAATGTGGAAAAGCTACCTTGGAGACTCCTGATTGCGATCAAGACATGAAATCACAATTTCCACATAGCTATTAGCTCCCCATCTCTTGACACATGATCATCAAGATATGTATTGTTCTATCTCGACCAATTTGGACGGATCTGCCGACTATTATTTGTTGGGATAAGGCATCGAAAACGGTAGCTAGTGATGATGATAATAATGATAACAATACAATTAATGGATTCATGAGAGCATAGAAGGATAAGCACTAAGGTTAGATTTTATATATTTATAGAAGGCTGCTCACCCTCATCCATGCATGCATGCTCTAATTAAAGCAACAGTCTTCCAACATTTAATTAAAGTGCAAAGTTGCCAAAATAGTAGAGTTCAAAAGCTACTAAAACTTTGAACACTCCTTTTGAAAATGCCTCAAAACTATCCCCTAAAGGTTTGAAATTAAAGGCATTCTATGCACTAACTTCTTGGTGCTATTCTTCTTTTGGTTCTAGGTTCTTGGTGTTATCCAACTTGATATGATTCCCTTGGTCCAGAGAGAAAAAAACAACTTTAAATTCATTGTTCTCAATATGTTGATCACATTATAATATGTTAATTATGCGATAAATGGAGAATATTATGTCTTGATCAATCTGTTAATTAAACTACAATAAGACTAAGTAGAGTTTAGTTAGTAATTATTTGATTTGTATATTTCTTTGTATGGTTTGCACATCCATGAATGATGCGAGCATATGTTAACCATCCAATAATTAGTGAAAGCAAAAAGTACCTCACTAGTAGTAAACAATTCAAATAAATGGTGGGGCGTAATCATCATTTCGGGTTGTATTTGTAATTGCAATTAGAGTATTAGTGTATGCTAGCTTCTAGGATATTTCCAAATGATTAAAGTATTGATTTGAAAAGAGAAATAAAACAATTGAGGCAATAAAATAATTAGAATAAAAAGAAAAAAGAGTAGAAAATGAACATGGTGGTGACACAGAATAAGGATATTCTTTTCTAAAATATATCTTATATATAAATAAATAAATAAAAACCCTAATAAAGACAAAAAAAGAGATATTACTCCAATAACCAAAGTGGCAAACAATCAGTACTTTAAAGGTTACTTTGCAAAGCTTTTTCCAAATAGAAGAGATTATATATTTAAAACTATATTATTGTATGTATCTAAATCTAATTAAATTTTCACTTTTATATTATCTTACAATGTATAAATGTATATATTTACAAGCAAAGATAAATCAACTTGACAACGTAGCATCAATAATTTAATGAAAAGGGAAAAAGATAAATTAACTGGAAATTGATATGTGTCGATATATTAACAAAAGAATCACACTTTGAGAAAAATGGGGTCCGTAAACCGACCTTTAATTGTTTTTAAAAAGACTCGCAACTTTCTCTTCTGATTTTCTTTCAATTTTTCATCTAAATTCTTCGCTACCCAGAAGTATATATTATTATATACTTTATTAAATATTTGATTCTGAAGCATAACAATACACATTGAACCGACAAATCCAAGATAAAGATGTATCAATAATATGCACTATAAAAAGAATTTGCATGCAATTATGCTTTTAATTTCTTGTCGTGTATTCCAATTCCATATGAAGGCACGTGAAACTTCTTAAAAGTTCACAAACAAGATTCAATTTACACACCTAACATATTCAAGAATAATATCATTTCAATCATTGACTTTGGTTATGTGATAATAAGAATTAATAAATTACTTATGTTAATTAGTGTTAATGTTAGAAATTAGTAGTTTTCTTCTCCTCTTGCGGGGTCAGTTAGTTGATAGTTTGCGTCAAAAGAAGACAAAAGTTTGGCCCTTTAGTTGATTTAGTTATCTAGTAGTTTTCATGGTATATATAATTACTCCTCTCTTTTGAATTGACTCGTATTTGTTAAGACCTAAAGCCACTTCCATGTCTTGCCTGGTCATTGTCCTCAGCTGAAACATGCCATTAGAGTGGATGGCCATCCCTCTGAAAATGAGAGCCACAAACAAATAAATAAATAGAATCCGAAATGTTAATCAAATTGAATCATCATATCTAATAGTTACTCTCTTTTCATTTCAAATTCAATATGCGATCTTAACTAATTCTTTAAATATTATTACGAAACTTCACAATCATTAGATCGACATCTACAAAAGATTATAATATTAATTCTATAACGACGTTATTATAATTTTTAATACCATTATTGAATTGATATATGATTAGATTTTATACAATCACGTATAATCATGGTCAAAAGTTAAGATTTTCTCATTTTGAGGGAGAATAAATAAATTTTAATTATTTATAAATATTAAAACTCCATCTCAAGTTTATACAGTTGATGATTCTCACTTGTAGGAAAGTCGATTGAAAAATCATCTTTTGATCGAGTTTATCCATTTGAAATAAAGTAATAGAATTGCATGCAAGTTCTAGGAAAGTAATATTGTAAAGCAAGAGAAACGCGGGAGAAATTAAGATCGGGAGGTGGCGTGAGTCGGTACTAAAAGAGGATCGAGTTGCTATGGACCCACAATTTAATCATGATAACTTGTCAACTTGGCAAATGGGCAAGAGCCAACGATAGAACTAAGGTGGGTCAGATCAATTCGTGGCAGCATCATAGCAAAAGTTGAATTGATAATTGGGTCCCTCGATCAACGGAAAGTATTCCGATACCGTTGGGTTGGCAGTTATTTCGGTTTAATTAGCAGGTAATATACAAATGTAAGATTTAGAGCGAGAGAGCTTCTAGGGTTATTTGTCAGTTATCGGATAATAAAAAAGGAAAAGAATATAATAAAAATTTTCAACCATTCACAAATAATAGAATTCATATATTCAAAGAGGATTCTAGGCTCTTACTGATAATCGACGTTTGGCTTCTCCGAAATGTCATGGAATCTCTCCATGTCCGAAAGCTTTTTTCTCTGCCATGTGAGTGACTGCAAACACTCAAGTGGGTTTTGTCTAGAGATATAAAGGTGGGTATTGATTGATGAGGATGAGTTGAGTAATGAGTCTGAGATGGACGTTATTGGATTCTTCATGTTGAATTATAATTATAATTCTTCTAATTGTTTGTATGTGGGCTATCATCTATAATTGATGGCAACTTTATTAGTCTATTTTGCTTGGTGTGCATTTCCATACTTTTTGCCAACTTCCGGTTTATACATCCACTCATCTGCGCACAGGTGTCTGACTACATTAAAAATGGGGAATTTACTCTGACCCCCCAATTAGATTTCAAGAAAACACTTAACCCCACACTTTTCCTAAACTAAC
>JANKKB010009322.1:25985-36004 GCA_026225775.1 Bursera palmeri
AAGTGTTAGTTTAGTAAAAGTGTGGGGCTAAGTGTTTTCTTCAAATTTAATTGGGGGGTTATTGTCATTTCCCCCATTAAAAATCTTAATACAACAATACTATTGGTTTAATAACGTTATGGAATAGTAATAACCGTTGTCAAGTCAAGACTGATCAAATTGTTCTTCTATTTATGGTCTTGGAATCTTCAATAAGTTTGACAAAATAAAAAAAGAGTAATTGTCATTGATTACCTCTACCTTTTTTTTTTTTTACTTATACGATATTTTTACCTATTTTATCTTCTCTCGTCCTTAAGTTTTGAAAAAATCTCTTCTCAAATCCTCGAGTTAAAAGTTTTATTGTTAACATCAATTAACCTCCATATTTCAATAAATTTACTATTTTATCCTTACTAACACATATAAAAAAATGACTTAATTTTTAAAGGACAATATTAAATTAAATAACTAAATTACTTTTAACACATATTAACACATATTAAAATTATTTTTTATAAACAATATTAACACATATTAATATTTATTTCAAAGGTAATGGTCATTTAACTTAAAATTATCCTTAAAAATTAGTTATTTTTTATATGTGTTAGTAAGAGTAAAATGATAAATTTATTAGAATATGAAGATTAATAGATGTTAACTAACAGAATTTTTAACTGAAGGACTTAAGAATAGATTTTTCCAAAACTTAAGAATGAGAGAAGATAAAAATGATAAAAGTCTCATATAAGTATAAAAAGAAAAAAAATAAGAGTGATCAATAATAATTATTCAATAAAAAAAATATTTGGAGATAACGGATATCAAACCACTGTTTAAACCACATCGGCTCTACAGATATGCTAATAGGTCAAATTCATTAAATTATTGAAGTTTTTGGCGAAACTGTTGCTACAATCAAGAGGAGGTGATTTTGAATCTTTGGTGATTTGGGTGACTAGTGACCAAATTGTGAAGTTGCGCAGAAGTTATTTTGGAGCAAAATTGGAAGACCCAAGTCAAGCATTACAATATAAAATAAATAAATATCAAATTGATTAATGAGAAGGTACCAAAATTTGTCAGGAAAAAAAGGCTTCAGGCTTCCAGATGATATAAGACTAGGGCATGAGTGCGAATAGTGCTTTCTATTGGCATTGGATATTTGTATTCGGGATATGGCCCCTACCTCTTGAGTTAAATCAAATCATCACAGGTCAGGTCCCATCAACAATAACCAAACTAACCGGCCTGATATTTTTTTCTCTCTGTCAATTGGCTGGCAACCACCCTAACTCTCTCTATTATTCTGCCTCACGACTCATTTTCTTCAACTCAACCTTCTAATTTTAACATTTTCTAAAATATATAAATAATTTTGGGATAATAAGAGTTTTGTCTTGTATACGTTGAATGTGATTTTGAACTGATTGAATTCAAGCTTCGGTTTGAAGTTTGAACGAACTTCTTATTGTCGTTGAATTTTGCTCTGCTTTGCCTTTGCCTGTGATTTCATTTCATTTGATGCAGTTGCCAAGTGGGACACTATTCTGTGAATCACCACGTGGCAAACTGGGTAGACAGGAAAAGGGTTTGGTCAGGTGCACGCGCATGGAGAGAAGTGGGGGCCAGTTGGACTACCCTACCTTAGGAGGAGACTTGGACTAGAATGGATGGAATGGTCTGTCCTGAACAATTACCCCACAAAGAGTTTCAATCATTTGTGCCAAGTAATGTAAATTAAGTTTCCAAGCAAGTACCAAACACACCAAGACAAAAGCAGCTCATTTCAAGTCAAGATAGAAAGTTTCCTTTGAATATTTGGTTTCGACATCCATTGACCCAAATCCTTGCGTTTTCTCTTACCCTATTACCATTCATTGACTCAAGGGTTTGCCGCTCCTTATAATTGCTCCTCTTCAACGACATTTTACCTCTATTTTGTTGTTTTATTGGTCGTATAAAGCCTATCACTTATTAATATTTAGGTTGTAGCACTTATATATTGTAATACTGTGACAAGCTTGTAGTTTACTGATTTAGAACCTGATTAGAAAGAGACATTACATGTATCAGACCTTGAGTTGACGTAAAGCAGTTGCAACCCATGTGCCCCAAAAGAATCAAAAGTGCTTCTTCTTTCATTGAATACATAGCTAGCGACTGACCAACATCGAACGAGTCATTGCCACCGTTCAAAGCCCTAGCAAGTAGTAGCAAAATTTCCCCTTCAACACCATGATGTGTCTGTACTCTCTACATCATCAACACCTCCACAAACAACAACTTCTCATATTCAACGGTGGGTGGCTCAGCCTCGGCTCTTTTACATTGAAAAATGCCTCACTTTACACCAAGATGCACCAATCATATTTCGCTCAAACATGTGACCGCCTCTTGCATGTTTATTCCCCGAATCTGCCGACCATCGTGGCTTGTTTTTCTAAACACGTGTGATGTGTCGGTCCCTCCTGGCTTGGTTCCCACCGCATATCACCGTACAATCACTAACTTCGTGCCACGTGTGCAAGTCTTGGTGCTTATGCGAGCCTACAAACGTGTAAAAAAAGAGATTGAAGAGACGCCTATGGCTAAGCACACGCGTGGTGTCGGGCTTTGAGCACAACAACGTGCGCTTGGGTTCTATAAGCATACGTGGGTTGCTCTTTTTGGGTAGACGGCAAACATTTTACCTAGTAAATATTTTATCTAAGAATTTATGTTAATGAATTAGAGAGTTTCCAATTGTTTGCTCCTTATTGAAGTTTGAATTTAATATTTTTAGCTTTTAGTTTTTCCAAGCTTGGTGAGTTAATTGAAGGTTAATTTTTGGATAAACATATAGCTTGTCTATTTCACCTTTTGTAGCCTTCTTTCTTCATAGCTAATTTTCACAAAATCTAGGTCATTGTTTCATTAGGTTCTCTTAATAGTGGATACAAATCATAAAATCCATTAAAATGACTTATATCTATGAATCGAAATATTCGATTTGCAACCAAATTAAAAAAAAAAAACTGGATTTCTCCTTTTAGATGAACGTACCTTAAAAAGAAAGGAAAGAATAAAAATTAACAGACGTCTATACAAATGTCGATGACGCATTAATTCATTTAATTATACACGAATTCTATAGTAGTGAGAATAGGAAACCAAGCAAAGAACAATAAGCTTGAGTAGGGTCGAGTATAGTCAATGAATAATTAACAATAGAAGAAGCAAACTCATTTCGATTACTTTACTACAACTCAGCAGCCTAGGAATTCTTTATATTCACATTGTAAATTACAGAGGCGAGCCAAATCTAGAAACTATTGGGAATATTAAGTGTTTAAGAATAATAAAGTAAGATTAGAAAGCGTAGATTTAGGCGAAGAACACGGGATCACTTTTGGATTAACAAAGGGTTTCTTTATACTTTTAAGAACCTCACTTTTCCAAGCTCAGATAATTTTATATTTTCATATATATATATAAAATTTAAATATTCTATAGTAGTTTTTAAGCATTTGCACTGTCAAGTTCCTGTTTTTGACCAGCAAAGTATGAACCGAAAGATCTCCATTCTCCTGAACTCGTAATATGTAATGCAGAGACATATATAAAAATACAATGATACCCACCAACCGTAGAATCATAAACATTAAAAACCCTAGCTTGCATGTGAAAAATTCTGAACGTGAAGACCATAGAATAGCAGAATCTCTTTAACTTTTTCTCGGTTTGAACCATAAATAATTTTGCAGGGGGCGCGTGAACATGAGGTTCAAATTTTCAATAGTCTTTACGAGTTTTGGTCAATTCTTCAATCTCTCTCTCCCTCTCTCAGGAATCTCATTCATTTTCTTGTCATCCAAGTAACCGCTTTGTTCATTAATCTCGTGATTCTCTTATTTGTTTATTAAGGGTCGATTAATTAATTTGAGCTAGAATAATTTTGTACAAAAAGGTTGAAATTGAAAAAAAAAAAAAAAAAAGGAACTTCTNTAAAAAAAGGTTTAAATTGAAAAAAAAAAAAAAAAAAGGAACTTCTAGAAAAGCTTTTTGAATAAATTTCTGTTATATACACTTGAAGTTCCCCTCTTATTTTTTCATTTTTAGTACATTTTTGTTGATTTTGAACAATACAAGATAGGCACAAAAATGTTTTCTAGAAAACATTCAAAGTATCATATCTTTTAGAAATGTTTTTGTATACCGAAAGATGTCCTAGATAAGTAATAATTGAAAGCATTTTTTTTTTTTTTTTTTTTATAAATACCACACTTCTATGTTTCCAAAAGCACTCCGCGTATTTTTTTCATCTTAAGAAAGAATATTTATCTGTTTTATTCGAATATTATAGAGCAAAAGTAAGCTCACCTTTTGATTTTTAGAAACATTTTCAATTAATGAAAACACTTCATCCACACTATCACACAATTCATGTTAGGTTTGCGTCACTATGTTTACATATATAAACGTATCATATTCTGAGTTATATATATGTACATATATTCTCTCTCTAGGTAACCCTAGCACGCTATAGAATAGAAATCTCGAAAGTGAGAATAAATATATATATAAAGAAAGTATTCTCTTCTCTCAATGGTGGTGTACTCACTGAACTAATTTCAAGGCCAGATACAGTGAAGCCAACCAAATAGAGAGTAAAAGACGAATTGTCCCATCCATGTAACCCCATCTCTCTACATTATCTCTGCACTCACGCTGTACTTTGCTTTAAATTGTTACTCCATCGCTGAAGAAAATAACAAGCATTTGCTTGGACTTTCATGTGTCTTCGTACAAGAGCTTCAATATAAATCACCATAAGAGTCCACCCTCTACTGCACTAGCTCCCAACAGGGTGGCTGCCTTAACGATTGCTGGGTCGAGTGACACGTAATGGAGCTAGTAACAATACTATTTTTTTAAATTTTGTAGCATGTTACTGTTAATTTAAAGGGTTTTGTTCGTTTCTCAAGAAAAAATTGGAGCAAGGCAGTGGGGGTAGACTAGAAAGTTGATGCGGGGACTGGTAGAGGAGAGAATTGATGAGAAATTTTAATTGTTGCTTGGCCATAAGGGAACACAATATGTGTTTGAAAATTGACATTGAATGATTGAAGTGACGAACACAATTTCTGGTTATTATTAAATATTGAATGAAGCTAGTGCTGGATTTATTTATGTACTTTACTTATTAATTTATGCATATTTGTGGAATAATTAATAATATCGGTGCCCGACCGCTTGAATACATTAACCGGCAAGTAATTGTGAGTACAAAGTTAATAATTGATAGGTATGAAATTTTAAGTTCAAATATTACCAAGAGACAAGAAAGGGAAGAAATTTTCATCATTTCAAATCTATTTTATAAAATAGTTTGAGAACATAGTATACAGAACATTCCCAAAACATTTCTTTGAATTCTTGGATCAATTGACAGTAGATGACAAATTAGATATTGACAACACTAAGGGTGTTGCAAGTTGCATAGAGAAGCAAAGATAAAGTAGAGAAATTATTTATGTGTTAATTTTAAATTAATTAGAGTATAAAAACTTTTAGCAGCTGGTTTTGTATGGAATGCACAAGTGGGTAGGTTTAAGCTGTTGGTTTTAAATCAAATTACAAGGGGCGTTTGATAATGCCCTACAAGGTGATGTGCTCACTTGCCATGTATAGAAGCAAATCTTTTGATCTTTCTTAATTGCTTAAACATGTTTATTAAAGGTAGAAGGCTTGAATCTAAAACCCTAATAAACATCTCATTAAGGGAAAAATTATTTCTAGCAAACCATTAATGGTTCTCCCCATCCACCCAAAAAAAAAAAAAAAACAATCACTCAAATGAGAATTCTTGCTCAATACTAAATAGGATGATCTTAACACATATTTTAAGGCTATATAATAATCCATATTGCGCCTTTTTCAAGTGAAAAAAAAAATCCTTCAATTTATCTATTATTCTTGTATTAGGATATTGCATTTAAAATATTTACTCCTTTGTTAATTAAAATATTGAAATATTTTTTAAAGGGTGGAATATTTAACTTAATTTTTTTTTCTTTGATATAAATAGATTTTAGAAAACCTAGATTATTATTTTGAATAAAATAATTTTAGATCAATTATAATTTGTCTCTCGTTCTAGTTTTATAGTTGGATTATTCATTTTTATCTTACATTAAATATAAGAATATAAGAGATTAAGTTATAGCCGGGAAAATAACATTATATAAACAATAAATTTATATAATTAAATCTATATAAAAAAGTAAATATAATTTGACATGATATATTATTATTCATTGAAAAAAAATAAATATATATCAAATTAGTATGAAATTCAATGTATATGTTGGTATTGATTTATATAACATTAATTGTATATATATAATTATTCGATATTGAATAATACATGTAGACGTGAGAACAATCCACGTAAGATGAGCGAGCGAAGGAATGTCGGCCACGTGGAGAAATTGTTTGAAGCTGCCGTTACCGTAGCGGTGACTGCGTTGGAGGAAGGCGGCACGGCCAACGCCCCAACACCAGGCCAAAAGTCCACGTGGCTCTAAATGAGGATACTGGCGTGGGACCCTACAAGTTTTATGGGACCCACAGAAGTGCTTGAGAGAAAAGTGGGGCCATAAATTCTCGTCCATTTGTATCTGGCTCAACTATAAATCCACCACTAGGCCTTCGTCCCTCTCACACACATACTCTCCATCTCTCTCTCTCTCTCTTTGTAGTGCCTTGTTTGTTTTACTCTTCAATTCTCTCTCCCTCTCAAGCCATTTTTAGCCTCCTTTTCATAGGGATAAACAGAGGAGTGCTCTGTATACCCTGTCTCTGTTTCTGTATCCTCCAAACATTCCCTTAGATCTTTACTACTTTTCTTTCATCTAAATGGGTAAGTTTTTTACTTACTTTTCGACTTTGGCTCCCAAGAGAAACTATTAGTAAACTAGTGGACTTATTATTGTGTTGTGATTGTTTTGTGTCATATTTGTGTTGTGTAGTGTATTTCATTGAAGAAAGACAGAAGATGCAGAACCAGAATGCGGTGATTTCTACTGAGAAGATCAACATGGCAATAACGGTTACCGTGTCCAACTCGTCTATCTTCACCAGTGCTGCCCAGAAGCCACCGGTGGTGCCTGGTGGGTTTTCCATTTCCAGGAAGAAGCTGCTGAAGAATCTTGAAATCAATGGTGGAGCTAGAATTAACGCTTGGGTTGAGTCAATGAGAGCTTCTTCACCAACCCATATTAAGTCCACTCCTTCTCTCACCGAAGACCAAAGTTCTTGGATTGTGAGTATACCAAGTTTTTTCTTTTACTCTTCTTGTACTTGTTACAGAAGTGTTTTTTTTTTAATCAGTTTTTGCGTATGAAATAAACAGGTACACCACCCCTCAGCCTTGGAGATGTTTGAGCAGATAATTGATGCCTCAAAAGGGAAGCAGATAGTCATGTTTTTGGATTATGATGGCACTCTCTCACCCATAGTTGAGGACCCAGATCGAGCTTTCATGTCCAAGAAGGTTGGTTTCTTGCTTGCTTCATACTTCTTAGTCTTCTCTACTTCTTTCAACCAAAAAATTTCTCTTTTCTTTTCCTATCCTTTCCTTTCTAACACTAGTCGTTTATGTAACTTTTAATCAGATGAGGAAAACTGTAAAAAAGGTTGCTAGATGTTTCCCAACTGCAATAGTGAGTGGCAGGTGCAGAGACAAGGTACATTTCCATCGCTTAAATTTACTTTCTTTCATATTATCTTTCATTCACATGCTTGGAAATTTGGAATTAACTTCATACTTTTTCTATTTATGGTATACGCAGGTGTACAAATTTGTCAAATTAGCAGAGCTTTACTATGCTGGCAGCCATGGCATGGACATTAAAGGACCAGAAAAAGGTTCCAAATACAAGAAAGTGAGTTTGCTTTCACTTTCACAAATCTTCTTTTCTCACATAGTAGCTTCTGCTTTAACTTATAAATTTCTTTCACTCTCTCAGAACGATGAATCTGTTCTCTTCCAACCCGCCAGTGAATTCCTTCCCATGATCGATGAGGTACTTTTGTCTACTTTGTCACCTTCACAAACTTACAAAAAAAAAAAAAAAAAAAAAAAAAAAAAAAAAACTATATGGGTTATTTATAAATTCTTTTTTTTTGTATGAAAATTTTTCAGGTTTACAAGCTTTTGGTTGAGAAAACCAAATCAACACCAGGAGCCAAAGTTGAGAACAACAAGTTCTGTGTCTCTGTCCATTTCCGCTGTGTTGATGAAAAGGTGAATAATAATAATAACCCAACAAGACCCTTCTTTATTGTATAATAACAATTATATCTATGTTTAACAAGCCAGTATCTATTCATGTACTTGTTTTTCCCATTTGTAAAATAATCTAATCGAAGGCTTTAATAAACAGAAATGGAGTGAATTGGCGCAACAAGTGAGATCAGTGATGAAGGAGTACCCAAAGCTGAGACTAACACAAGGAAGGAAGGTGTGTGTGTGACTTGATCTTGAATTTTTCTTTTTATTATAAAAAAATAATTATATTAATATAGTATATGTGGATATGACAGAGAGATGTCTCACTTTCAGTGTAATTTGTTTGATTGATACATATACAGGTATTGGAAATTCGTCCTACCATTAAATGGGACAAAGGAAAGGCTCTTGAATTTTTGTTAGAGTCACTTGGTAAGTTTATTTATTTATTTTATTAATACTTGGACCTGAGACTCTTAGGGTTGGTTGTTGGAATGCATTTATGTAATCCAAACTTAGAAAACTGTAAAGTGATTAAAAAGGAGAAGCCACAACACCCCACCATTATCAATTAGATTTTTCTTCTTCTCTATTCTGAATTCTTTAAATCAATTTAATAAATTAAATATCAATATCTATCATCATTGTAATAATTTTATTTTTCCTTTATAGGATTCGCCAATTGCACAGACGTTTTCCCTGTTTATATTGGAGATGATGGAACAGACGAAGATGCATTCAAGGTATCCAATGTTCAACATTATTAAACTATTCAAGCTGGGTTTTCATTCATTCATTCATTTCAGAGATGATTATTATTATTATTATTATTAATTTTTTTTTTCAACTGTGATTAGATATTGAGGGACAGAGGACAAGGTTTTGGGATTCTTGTATCAAAATTTCCTAAGGATACAAGTGCATCTTATTCTTTACAGGAGCCCGACGAGGCAAGTGTACATTCATTTTCCATGCATTTGTTATAGTGTTATTATTGAATACTTTTTGCTGTTTGCATGCATGAATATGTGGATTAATGATTTTTCCTGTACAACATTTTGTAGGTTATGGACTTTTTGCGGAGGTTGGTGGAGTGGAAGCAAGTATCATCAATAAGAGAAGAGCCAAGGGTATACAAATACTAGAAGAAATCAAATCAAATCAAGTCAAGTTTAATTATATAAAACTTTTTACCCTTTTGAAGAAATATTATTGTTCAAGGGTGGGTTGGTCGGTTGGGGGGATTGATGGATCCGATTATGTAATTTCTTGTTCAGGATATATAGGTTATATGAACAAGGAAATCAATCGAAACCAAAAATAGGTCATCAATTGTGTCTCTAAATAGCTTGTTTCGCTCGTGGTTTGAGGCCTTGTACTTCTTGTTATTAGTTGTGTACAAGGGTATAATTAACTTGTAACCTTTTCAACCTCTTGTCAACATTGCATAGAGATTCCATATCTCTCTCTCATCTTTTTCTTTGAGTCATTTTGAATTAAAATCATTTACTATACATTTTACGTGCTATATTGAAGCAAAATTGTTTTGGCTTAATAATAGAGTAATTATCATTGACTACCCCTACCTTTTTCCCTTTTTTCACTCATATGGGACGTTTGCCCTTTTTCTCTTCTCTCATCCTTAAGTTTTGAAAAAATCTCTTCTCAAGTCCTTTAGTTAAAATTCTGTTAGTTAACATCTATTGACCTCTATATTTTAATTAATTTACCATTTTATCCTTACTAACACATATAAAAAAAA
>JANKKB010009327.1:0-13856 GCA_026225775.1 Bursera palmeri
TTTTTTTTTTTTTTTTTGTAGGTAAAATGAAAAAAATGATGGTCATGTTTTATAAACCATAATTTAAAGAGTCAAAGATGGCTTTACCTTGAGGTAGAGGGGCAGAACAAATCCGAACCTTTAGTTTACTTTTAGCATGCATGCCTGCCTGCTACACATTTTTTTTTAAGCAATTTGCTCTATTTGTAACAATCTGTAGCATATTTTACACCTTCTCAATCTGCTTGCTCCAAGCCTAGAAAAAGCTACAGGCAGGACCTACTAAATAATTGTTGATATGATTTGGTATGCAGAAAGTAGAAGCCATTGACCAATTCACCACAAGTTAGTATTGAAAAAGAGAGAGAAATGAACGGTTGTAAAGACAAGTAATATCTTATTGGGGAGCATAAAAAATGTGAATAAATATTCATGTATAAATTTCGACTATGTTTCTCTACTCAATAAACTTGAATTTTGAAATTAACACTCAATATTCATCTATGTTGTAAAAAACAAGGTTGATGAAGAGTCGGGAAAGTTGAGCCCATGACGTGACCAGCGTGAAGAAATTGACATGAAGATGGAGAACAATTTATGGCGTGCTTCAGGGCACAAAATAATGTTGCTATGTATCATCCCAAGTCAAGGACTATCGGTTACCATCATAATTTCATCACAAAACACGACCCCTATTATGTAAATTCAAATGAATCATTTCTACTTTTCCTTTTTTTTTTTTTTTTTTTAATTATTACATTACAGATATGTCTGCTCGCATTTAATATGTTTGGCAAATGTAGTTGTATGATTTGTTTTTTTTTTTTAATTAAAATTCTTAAAATATATTATAAGTTTTAAATTTATAAAAGAATTTCAAAGAATTCGGCTCTGCTTTATAGTCAATGGCAGAGTAATCTTCAAGAGGTGGGGCAGAGAGATTGAATTTTTTTTTTTTTCATATTTTTTGGTAATTAATCTTTTTCCTTTATATTTTTGTAAATACTTTTCTCAGTACCAAAACCCATGATGTCATTTTCTTTATCATTCACCACTAAATATTTTGTGGCCCCATTAATTTTCCTATNTATTATTTCTAAATTTATTTTTTTAAATAGAATTAAAAAAAAATGACATGATGAGAGTGCTACGCCACTAAATTACGAAATCTAATGTTCAATTTAAGTCATGATCCGAATCTATTGTTGTTGTTTGTTGAAGTAGATTCTACATTAATTAAGAAAAATAAACAAATTACATTTAAATATTGTTTATTTCTTCAATTTTCATTTTTTTTATGTCTCCTCTTTGTGAAAAAAAAGAAGAAGAAAAGATTGATTTTTTTTTTTGTTGCTCACAAATCTTAGTACAGTCAGTCCTGGCATTAATAATAGTACTATGATTAAGAATTTTAACGGANCATTTTTTTTTATGTCTCCTCTTTGTTAAAAAAAAGAAGAAGAAAAGATTGATTTTTTTTTGTTGCTCACAAATCTTAGTACAGTCAGTCCTGGCATTAATAATAGTACTATGATTAAGAATTTTAACGGACTAATATTTCTTCTTCCTTGTCAACAAGAATCATTTGATAATTGTTGTCAATATACTAATTCAAATGATGCTGTTGACTCGATCATGAACTTAGCAAATAACAAATCTTATATAACAATTCATCTGATCCATTGCTTTTTTTAAGATGTGAATATGTTCTCAAGAAAAATTTTCAAATATATATATATATATTTTTTTTTGAAAAAATATTTTAAAACCACATAATTTTTTTTAAAGAATATTATTTAGTTATAAAAACACATGTTGAATACATTTTTTTTTCATGATGTTAAACGAAATTGGATGATAACAAAAATTATTCATTTTATGTTATAATTTCCAGAGAAATATGTATCTCATTTTTATGAATAAAATCTTTATTCTAAAAATTGAGTACACAAGCAAGCAATGCAATGGTCAAATCTGGAGGGTCCACACTTTGTTGTATAGCAATTCCCTTCATCAATGTGCGACGCCGTACCGATAATCCACGTGTTGCTGTCTTTGTAATCCTTTCTTTATTACTTTACTTTAGATAATTAATTTATTTAATTATCCTTTAATATTACGAATTTTGGTGTTAACGTCACGCTGTTTGCCTCTTTAATCTTTATACTATATACCTACAACTACTAGACAAATTTATAGTATAATCTGTTGACACTTATATTATAATATATATATATTGTTTTATAAAATTTATGGATAAATATGTCATAAATGAATTGGAAAATACTATTTTAAAGAATTAGGAGTGATATAAATCTTTCATACTTCAATATTTATATGAAAACCAAATGAATTAATTATATGTTCTATATGANATAAAATTTAAGAGAATAAATGATATTTAGATTGCAAAAAAAAAAATAAAAAAATCGCACCTTTGATTTAAGCTTTTTTCTTTTAAATTTATTAATGAAGACAAAGTTTTTTAAGGAAGAAAATAATAGAAGAAAATTTATTTTATTAGTAATCTAACATGGTCAAATCATGGGCCAGGTTTGATGACTGAATGCGGAAATTCGAAATTCTAAAATTCGAAAGATTATTACAAAAATTGAGTCATTGCTTGTAATGAAATATTGAAATATCTATAATCTACTTGCCTTGCAAGCCATGGACCTAGTCTCATAAAATCGTTTCTTAACATAAAATAATAACAGTAATTAAATGAAAATTAAAAGTAATCATCCATCATAATCAGAGACTAAGACTGAGCGGAAAGAGAGAGATTAGTCTCATTAAATGTTGAATCTTATAATCTGATGCCTTCAGATTTTATTTTTCTCTGAATATTTACTTGTTTCTGGAAACTCTCTCTCTCTCTCTCTCTCTCTCTCTATCTCTGTTTCTCTTTCATCTCTCTTTTCTGTTCTGTTTTGGTTTGCTCTGCTCTGCTTTTCCGGGGAAAGTTGATTCCTTTTCATTTTCAGTTAGAAAATCTTTCTGGATTCTAACGCTGACAACTGTGGAATACAAAACCCGCGAGGTTTTTTACGCACAAAACATGGGTTTCTGTTGAAAGAAAGAAGGGAAAAATTTTCTCTCATTTTTCTCTACCTTTCTTTCCTTGCAAAACTCGCTTAAATTCGGAGGGTTTACGGTTGAGTTTCCGTGTTTTGCTGATTTGACTTGAAGAATGAATGTGGAACAGAGTTATCTTGTGGCTCTTTTCGCAAAGTGAACAAGTCTTTGTTTCTTTCTTCAGTATTGATCAAAGCAGAGGAGGCTTGAGTTTTCTTCAAGTTTAGAGAAAAGATAAAGATAAAAATTAGGAGAACGATCACTCTTGCTCCACTTTGATAGTCTCTAACAATTCGATTCTCCGGCGACCGGGAAGGGTTGAATTTGCCAACATTCGCGAGCAAAACACTCCAAAGAAATTCAGAGTTGTTTTTTTTTTCTTTTAAAAATTTTTTTCTTTTATTTTCTAAAAAGCGTCCGTAAATTTAGCTGTCAAAACGTCAAAAATAGAATTTTTCTCTTTCTTCTCTGTAAGAGAAATTAAAAATCCCGAAAACTTCTCTCTCCCTCTCTCTTTCTCCTCCCTTCTTTGTTTTTCAATTTCATCTCTTTCCAAGGTTTGGGCTGAGAGAACGTCAAATTTCTCTCAGGTCCCTCCCTCATTCTGTTGGAATCATGTTTCTTGACAAAGGGTCAACTCAATCCAACCTTGACTGCTTCCTCCATTGCACAACACCAATTGTTCGATCCCAGTTTCTCCCCAAGGTTTGCCATTTCTATACTCTTGATCATTTTCTCTCATTTGGGTTCATGCCCGTATATTTTTTATGCGTGATCGTTTTCTTTTTTTTTTTTTTGGTTTGCAGACTGAGATTAGGAACCTCAATACTTTATGGCATCCGTGGGAGAGGGAGAAGATTGATTACTTTACGTTAGGTGATCTATGGAATTGTTTTGATGAGTGGAGTGCTTATGGGGCTGGAGTTCCCATTGTTTTGAGCAACGGTGACACCTTGGTTCAATACTATGTGCCTTATCTCTCCGCGATTCAAATCTTTACCAGCAATTCATGTGTAAATGGCTCAAGGTAATCATCTTTTAGCTTTTACCCTTACAGATTTTTTTTATGCAAATGTGAATTGATTGATTATATTATTGAATTGTGGAAGAAAACATGTGGTTTGGACGGTTTACTGGTTCCATTGTTCATTAGTCCTGGTACTCTTTTGTAAGTTGTAGAACTGAATTTGATTGATTGTATTGGTCAAAGTTGATGAATGCTGATTAATGTCTTGTTATGAAAGCTGCAGAAATTATGTGTTCTGCAGTTGAGACTGATTTTTGATCAAATGATATCAATGTGAGTCTTCTTTGGAGAAAGTAATGACAGGAATGACTTTGATTGAATTTTTAGGGAAGAGACGGATGATGGTGAGACAAGGGATTCGTTTAGTGATTCGTGTAGTGATGAGAGCGAGAGTGACAAGTTATGGAGATGGGACGGCTCGTCTGAGGAAGGAGGACTTGAGCAAGACAATCTTTTGCATCTGAATGATAGATTGGGTTACCTTTATTTCCAGTACTTTGAGAGATCAACTCCTTATGGAAGAGTTCCTCTCATGGATAAGGTGCTCCTATTAGTTCACAATTTCATACTTTTCTCTTATGCAGACCTACTTGTAGCTTAAATATGTTGTTTACTTTAATTAGTATAATTTCTGCTTTTTGTCTTTCCCTATTGAAGATTTTGATCAAACAAAGAACTATCAACTATGGAAGTGATGAAGGAAAAAAAAAAAATCTGTGGATTTGTAAGAATAATCTGAATCTTTTTCATGATGGGCATCTGATAAAGATAAAATGAAACTTTTGACCTTTGAACATCAAACAACATACTTTTGCTGATTCGTTAGTATTCTCTTTATCTCGCACAAACTGACTACTTTGCATAAAATTAATTAGATTCATCTTTTCTTTTTCCAGTTTATTATTGTCTTTAATGAGCATTTGTTCCTGCCCCTGATCCAATATTGCGTGTTACCTTTTTCTATTATTTGGAAGAACATGAAGTACCATTCATTATTTGGATTTTTAATCAGTGGCTGACATTATAGACTAGATTCTTTGTATCCCTTAACTGTATGAAAGTGTGAGGATTCCAGATGTCTTATTGGTTTCTTTACATTCAGATTAATGGACTAGCTCGAAGATACCCGGGTTTGATGTCATTACGGAGTGTGGATCTTTCACCAGCTAGTTGGATGGCAGTTGCTTGGTATCTTTCTTTTTCTGCATGCGTGTGTACACATAAATGATTAATAATTTCATTTTTCCACTTGTAAATGCTGTGACTGATTTTTGTTTTGCTATTCTATTTTACTGCCAATAGTTCAACAACTGGACAAACTACAGATAATTACTTATAAGATTTTTTCAGAGTTTTTACTGTTTCTAATGTGCAAACAAATTGCATATATTTGCACATGATGATGTCAATATTAATAAAAAGCATCATGTAAGTGATGAATTGTTTGATGTGAATAATATGCAGGTACCCTATATATCATATTCCCATGGGGAGGACCATAAAGGACTTGTCCACATGCTTTCTTACTTACCACACTCTTTCGTCTTCTTTCCAAGGTATTCTCTCCATCCATTTTTATTTATTTTGTCTATATGCTCTTTCATTGTCACTTTTGTTATCTATATTCTTACAAAGTTATAGATTGATACAACCCTGCTCACAGAGTTTTGTTGTTGATGTTTTATGCCTATATAGACATGGACCCTGATGATGACATCATGAGTGCCGAAAGGAAGCGTAAGGAAGGGGAAGGGATCTCTCTTCCCCCATTTGGTTTGGCCACTTACAAGATGCAAGGGAATGTATGGGTTTCAGGCAATTTTGGCCGGGACCAAGAGAGACTAATGTCACTTTTCAGCGTGGCAGATTCGTGGTTAAAGCAGCTTAGGGTCCAGCACCATGACTTCAATTACTTCATGGGGATCAGGCGTGGCTAAGAACCACTACTTGAAGATTTTCCATGAAAACGAGTGATCAGTAAAATCCTCTTTTTGGGACTTTGGCTTTGTGCTTTGAGTGATAGGCCTTGAGTGTGAGGATTGTAGTTGATTCTTCTCATTGTCATGCTTCATTGTTAGGCTTTTTTTTAAGGCCAATTCTTATATGAGATCTTGTGTGTAGATGAGCTAACCCCCTCTTTTTGCTGCTTTTTGAAGCAAGCGGTTACCGGGGCTTTTATGTGCATAATAGATGCTTAGATCTGAGAGAGAAAGGAGAGGCTCTTGAACTATGAACTTTTATGGATTGTATAAAATATTCCTCTGATCAAAATGAAAGAAAGCCACTGGAGACACGTAAATCCCTGCAGGTTTCTCATAATCATTTTATGTAAAGATAAATAGAACATTCACACATATCTGCAATATGGATTATGGACTTACTACCCCTCCGTTACTTTACCTGGAGGATTAACTCTCTTATGAGAACCAAAGGAAGCTTCCAACAGTTCTATTGAATGAAGATGGGGCTCAAAAGCTAATCAAGTTTCCAAAAGTGTCTAGAGCAGTTGTTGAAAAAACATCACTTGTGTTTTTTCGTCTAAAAACAGCCTTCCGGCACTCTGTTTTTGGGGTGGGGATATCCAATAATCCCCTCCCTTTAATTCTGTGATTACCATTTTAGCCATAATTTCAAAAACCATCTAAAATTACTTTTGACCCGTATCACAAACCCTGCCAACACTTGGCGAATGTCTGTGCGAACGCCCATGGGTGAAGCTATTTCCACTTTAATTGTCTAGCAAGTTAAAGAGTTTAGTCGCTTAGCTTCTGGGTTAGGCAGAGATGCCTATTTTGTATTTGCCGAGTACAAGATAGATTGCACTATTGGGCAAAATAATCTCTCATTTGGAGTTCCAATCCTTAAAGGTAGGTGTGGTAAGCTTGTCAAACTCGTCAAGACATGTGAACGCTTTGGTGAATGACAGACAAAAAGTAGGTTTCGTTTTTAACAGGGTACGCTAATCGCCTAATTGTCTTTCCAGTGGCAACAGAATTTAGAACAAATTACATGTTTACTATTCTTCCCACAACCAAATTTTAGAATTACAGAAATCATTTGCCTGATCAGAATATGCATACGTGTGGTCAACTTCAATTTGAAGCCAATTCATGCCTATATCTACCCAAAGGGAAGTGGGGTTACTGATGTGAACTCATTCTGCAACTGATACGATCTCTAATATTATCTGCTGTGGATCAACACTGTGGCGCATCGATTGGCTATTCGATTAAAATTTGATTGTTGGATGATCAATGTCCTAATAAGGAAAGCCATCAGGTGAATGGCACATGCAACTGCTAGTGATGTTCAACATAACTCTCATTGCGCATAGTATATCCACTTGGGTTAGGAAAATTGGTCCAACGAAGAGAAGAGGAAAGAACCCATTTCACATCTTATCCGGACAAATTACATCATATTGATCTGAAAAGTGCAACCACTAACCAAATTATACAAATTAAAAACAAAACAAAGACTTTCGAAGTGCAGTGCAACTACCAACAAACAAATTAACATCACTAGCACAACACATGGGCTTTGCTCCTTTTAAGTCAATGAAGGCGTGGACAGATGCCACTCACCACTTCATAAATTTAATAACCCACTTTGTTGTTTGAGTTATCAGGTCGCCAGGTGCAGCTTTTTCTATCTATTTCATTGGGTGCCTTACAGTTTAGGGTTTATTATATGTTAGTGCCTGATGATTGGATATGCTCAAACTTTGTGTACTCAACAAAGCACGTCGTAAATGAAATAGTTTTGGGTTAAACAACAGTTGGGGTATCACATCTATTTTATTATTATTCGAAAGATCTAGTTTCTACCTTCTTTTTGTTCTAAACCAGGTTAATTTCTGATAATAGGTCAAATGGGCCTGTTAATTTTAGATTTCATCGAGCAATAGGACCACTATGATGTCGGCATGATGACACGCCTCGCCGCTCATATATGTACACATATATGATGATAATGTTATGTCATATTCATATTATATTGCTTGTGCTGGGAGTCGAGTTCGATAGTATGAGTAAAAAGTGGGCACTGGCCACCATTATGCTTTTATTATTTTCTTTCTGCTTCAGTGATCCACTTCCATTGTCTATATTTTTTGGCCATCTGCGCACCAAATGCCTGCAAATAACAACACGTTGGTTCTTGTTGTGTATCTCCTAAATTTGATTACTCGATTTCTTTTTCCTCACATATATAGGATTATGTGAATATTTAACATTTTATGGCAACTTAACGGTTGATTAGATGATAAAAAAATTAGGATTTTATTATTTTAATTGAAAGCTATTTGAGTAACGAATTCCATTATTGATCATATTCTTAATATATGTGGTAGAACAACAGTGATGATAATTAAATATAAAAAACCATTTAATCTAAGTTAGAAGAATAAATAATTGATTAATTAGTATTAAACACGATCGATAGTCATTCATGGAATTCAATTTTCTTTTCTCCGAAGAAATTAACGTACAAAGTGCAATTGACAACTACCTACTTATTCCTCTCATTGTACTTCTGACTACAGGTTACACTAAATTTATACGTAGGACATAGGCACAGCGTGATGATTGTAAAAGTTAAGAAGAACAATAANTTAAGCAACTGGACTCATGCCCAACACTAGCTAATTAGCTTTTTTGAATATATAAGCTGTAATGTAGCTGCTTGCTCAGAGTACAGAGTTGCATTGTCCATGATCACTGTTGAATTGGACCCAAACGCACAAAGCCCTTGCTGAGTTGGGCCTTTCTGGCACCTAAAGATGCTACTTTATGAATTCTGCATCACGAAGCTTGGGGTTGGGGAAATGGAATTGCAGCAAACATGTCACATGAGTCAAATTGGGTATCACGTGTGCTGGAATAAGATCGATTATGCCCTCCTCGCACTTTGAAATTAGAAAATAAATTACAGCCACTAATCTATGAAGCATAGCTTGCTTGGTTCCTAACCTGTCGAATTTTTCCACTTTAGTATTTGGAATGATGTGATCACTTTGGCATGTAAAGATCAGGGCAGAGATTATTTGGCTGCATGTCTGCGATGACCAATTGTACGTTTGCTCCAAATTATGCCTGCCTGATCAGGTCATTTTGGCATNCATATCAATGTGAATTAGGGTATCCTCATCGCATAGATACAAGTACAGCGCTAAGATAAGTCATTCAAATGTTTAAGTAATATATATACTCATAGAGATTGTTGAAGCTAGGCCATTTTAGCATTATATCAGTATCGTTCCTGAACTAGATCATCACCAATTTAAGCTGAGCTTTTCGATCTCTTAGAATTCCTTGTGGAAAAGTTTCATCACGATCTTGACGTAAATTACATTGCTTTAACCATTCATTAGTTCCTTACATTTAATAACCGAAATGGTTTGGATAAGATGACTCGTGTAATTGTCAATCTAAAAAAAAAGTAATAATTAAAACTAGTACAAATTATTGGTGTTTATGTAATACTGATCACCTTCCTTTGGAACTATAATAATAATCCGATCACTTATTATGCTTCAAAATTCAAAAGATCTCCGTGATCCCAAGCCACTTCTGCACGAGGCTGCAATAAATTACTGTGCTGGCCTCCACAAAACCAGAAAGTTCCCTTAACTATAGATGAAAGACTTGTGACTTTATTATAAGGGCAGAAGTAAATACTCTAAAAAACGAAAATTTGGGTGTTGACATTTGTTTTATAACATTATCATGCCATTTCTCATGACATGTTATATATATAGGACGTCTTATATCATTTTCTAACAGTACCAGGCATGCACTTTGCTTCTCGCATTTGAAATTCTAATGGATGAACTTTATAACCAATAAGCATATAAATGAACAGAAATTGCAATATCAAATTATTGAGGAATCATTTATTACCATCAACCTTTCGGTCTTTTCTTGTTTTTTTTTTTTTAATATATATGAGTACGTATTTGAGTGATTGGTTGAGGTAGAAATTCTGAAAATTTTATTCTGGTTGGAAGGTGGTAAAGCTCTATCCAGGAACTTTCATGTATGTGCACAGCCAGTGGATTGATAACTATGTCTCTTGGCATGTCACTGCGGATAGGCCTCAATGATGGATGGTAAAGCTGGCATGCTGATGATATTGTAACGAAGAAAGCCTCCTTCCTCCAATATCTTCTTCCATTCTTGTTCAGTCCTTTCCTTTCCTCCAGCGGTGTGTGCAAACATTAGTAGATCGAATGCCAAGCCCACGTCACCAAATGTGTTGCTATTATCTTCCTGTAGAACGATTTCAACTAACAACAACTTTCCAGTTTTCTCTGGTATTGATTTTCGACAATTTTTNTAGTATCTTGACACAAGCTTCGTCACCCCAATCATGCAGTATCCACTGCATTGACAGATAATTAATGTTGTCAAGCTATCTCCATCATATCAAAGCTATTTTTTTTTTTTTTTTTTTTTAAGTTCAACATTATGAAAGTGTCAAAAAGTTGGCTCCCCAAATGTGTTTATATTGGGTGTGCCTAAAACTCTTAAATAAACCCCAAAGATGATTGAACAGTACTACAAATAAACAGAAAAGTTCTTATTTCTTTTGCTTATTTAGAAAGTTTTCTTCATACAATCAAAACCATTCCAATATATAATTAAATGAAAGCCACTTTAATTATGAAGTATATATCGTCACACAATCTTTTAATAAGTCATTTTGTTTTGTAGTTAAGATAATTGATACACAGTCTATGATGTTGGAACAAAAAGCTGTTACCTTCATGAAAACTGCATCAGCATTTGGAATGGACTCAAACATGTTACCTCCAACATGTGAGACTCCATCANTAATCAGGAGCTGTGGATACAATGTGCAGCAAATCAAAGTTTATGCCTTTGATATGTGGATAGGTTTTGACAATCTCAGCCAGCACCGCGCCAGTGCCACCACCCACATCGACCAGTGATCCTGTCATCTCGAACCCATCTTTGTACCGTGACACGAGCGCCCTCATCACGATCTTGGCCGTGCATGCCAAGACATCATTGAACAGCTTGTTGAATTCAGGTTTTGAGATGCGAAATCCCACATCTCACAGCTGTGAGCCTTCTTGAAAGCAATGCCACATTCTTTGACTCATTGGCTAAGATAATGCCACGGCGCCATTTGCAAGGAATTGGTTTCCATTAGTATCATTGGAGCAAGACTCAGCTCGGAGTCGTGTCGAAGCCATTTTGATATATGAGTCAACCCATAGNCGAGTCTCTCCACCGTCTGATGGACGTTGTGCAGAGAACACTCCTTTCCTGACAAGCATTCTCATGATGCGAGCAAGGTAAGGAATATCTGGAGAAGAAGAATCAATTCCTGAACCAAAAAGCAATTGAAAAGAGTCAATATCAATTGCTCTAGAGTTTCTTTTTCTTTTTAAATTTAAGTGTAACAATATATGTATCAAACTCATAAGAGGGAGAAGTTCTTTGACACCGCGGATATAGTGTAGCTGTCTAATCTTATGATGCCTACCGTACTGTACGCACCTTAGGATTGTGCGGCTTACGCGCCACAAGATTGTGTAGCACACCATGCAGACTCTGTACCCAAAACTAAGGCCATAAGGCCCATAAAAGGATTTGAAACGTTCTTGAGGAAATATTTCATTTTACAGAAGTAATATTTTTAGATTCTTTTTACAAATGAAAAGTGCTTTTCTAGAAAAGTAATGTTTACAGTGGCTTTAAAGTCTAAATAACTTAATTATAATTAGCTTCATGAATCCTATTAGNGGCCATCATGGGAGTGTATAATGTCAGCTAATCGAAGTTCTACAGCAGACTTCAATGCCATAGAGTCTACAAAGCCAAACATGTATTGCCATACGTCAGCTTGCCCACTTAGCAATGCTTCAACTTCTAGCGATCCCATTATTTCTCTCCGTCTCTTCTCTCTCTCTATCGCAAAAAGCATAGAGTTTGCTAGGAAAAGAGTTGTATTTATAGCCCGAGTAAGTCAGCATCGGTCGATCCTGTGATAATATTTTTGTAGGGCAAAGCCGAGCCATGGGCATCCCATGACATGTGAAATTAAGTTTATTGGCATATGCATGTGAATACTCAACAAGAAATTAGGTAAAATTAACCTTTTCGAAATTGAAGGAACAATAATTTACTTATTGTCACCGTTATAAAGTTGTACAGCTCCAACTTTATTTATATTATAACAAACTCAATTGAATTCGTATAACTCTAACTTTGTTTATATTATGCCAAACTTTACTGAAATCGTATAATTCCAATTGATATGACATCATATGAGTGGCATACTCTAACTTTGTTTATATTATGTTAAATTCTATTGAAGTCATACAATTTCAATTGATATGACATTATATGAGTGATAAAATAAATATATAAAATTTAAAAGAATAAATACTAATAAATTCACCTTACCCTTATCGTTCACATGATATCCCATTATAGCTGGGAGACTGATTTTGTATTTACAATATTATTGATACCAAATTCTATTAAAGTTGTACGACTCTAATTTTGCTTATATTATACGGAACTCTATTGTGTTTGTGATTGGCAAAAGTTTTTAGTCTTAGACCAAATTAATTTTTAACCAAAATCTTTCATGTAAATAATAGACTTAGTAATTCACTTTTTACCAAACGTACTTATTAGTAAGATATTAAAATTTCATTACAAAGGAATAGTCAAATTAATTAATTAGTGGTCTAATTAGTAGCCACATGCACCCATTGACTTTGGCACTATAAATGAGGTCCAACTCAAGAGAATTAAATATTATTAAATACTAGTAAACGAGGTTTAGCCAAGGGAAACATTAAGTTATCACTTGTTCAATGAGATACTATATTCAATATGAAATGGGTGGCATTAACCTATTTATTTCTCTTCTTGCAGTGATATGCGTGTTCCTCCATCAATTATTCAACTACTTTGTTACCCTCTACACCACTATTCATTATAATGCATTTCCTTTCTCTTCTCATTTTTCAAAGTTGTCATTTCTCTCATGCCCATGGGTGGAGAGCTGTGCTTGTTTATGCTTTAACAGAATTTTTAGGCAGACGATATTGTCGAAGTTTTTATGATAAAATACTTTATAACCCCAATGTTTATAAATGTATCAATAATGACATTATTATTGTATTAGATGGATTCAATAGTTTTTACTTTCACTTTATTTGATTAGTTATTTTTTTTTGGAACATATATGAGGTAAGTTATATTTATTTACATCTTTTTTTTTTTTTGTTACTCAAATGATAATAGTTTTGGAAGAATTCTATCTTTTGTGATCAAACGTAATTAACATATACTATATTCTGATAAATTTTTAATCAAGCAACAGGCATCAGCAATTTATTTTCTTATATATATAGCAAGTTGTGCGTAACTCTTGGGTGCAATAATTGATGAAATAATAATACTATTTTCAAGACATCAAAATGAGATTATTGGAGAAAGATTAACAAGTATGGAGGTTAGCCATCCAGATTGACTGATATTGCAAATCAATTGAGACTTATAGCTCCACTTAGGAAAAAAATGTTATATCTTCATAAATAAATAAATAAACAAGCGGTTCAATTTTAATGCTATAATTAAAATATATTTAGAAGTAGCAAAATATTTTGATGAACTATCTTGGTTGTTGCGAGAAGGAATGAAAAACTTTAGGGGATGTATTCAATTAAGACTTTTAATGACTTTTATAAAATTAAAAAGTTGAGGTGTATTCAATTAAGACTTTTGTA